>JAYJMB010048921.1:0-29849 GCA_036873735.1 Pouteria campechiana
TATCGACCCGGCAAAATTAGCAAAACTTTACAATAACAAAAATTTACATTTGTAAAATTTTCCAGGGCCTTACAACTGCAATAGTAAGAAGACCATCTCCATACCAGGATAAATACTGGGAAAGCAATATGTTCTCTGCTTTAGCCAATCTCTCCTGCTCTTAGAGAAGAGAGAGTGACAGAATAGTTATCTTACATACGCCAAGGAAGGCATCAAAGGTAGAAAAGAGGGAAAGAAGGGCCGATTCTAGTAGCCCAAGGAATAGAGACCAGAAGAATAGGAAAGTGCAGCCTGTTAATGTCTGCACCACTTCGGTCGATGGGAACCTATCGCCGGCATCACCTAGCCCATCTCGTCAAGGAATCATCATGAGATTGATGGCTAGATCCATTGTACCTCCCCCAATATTTCACTCTCTATCAAAAGATGCTAGAAGAGAAGATCAAGTGTCTATATCTCCCCGCCAATTGATGCACAGACATTAATTTATCCCAATAGTCATGTCTTACATCGCCAAGGGAAATCCAACTCCCACTTCCATAGAAGAGATAATGTGACGATTGGAACTGCTTGAAACTAAAAATCAGCGGTTAAGAGAGGCATATACTTAATAGAATGCTGGCCAAACCTCCAATCCTGGCCAACCATCCAATGTTGCATGTCCTTTCAACCTTCCCTCCATGGGAACGGTTATGCCATCGGGACAGTTCGTCTTTAACCCGCCAAGAGGAGATCCCTTAAGACTGGATGCCTCACCCCTTGCCTCTCCCATTGCTTCACCTCGGTGGCCGCCCAATATTAATGTTCATGCACAGCCATATCAGATGAACCCGGATCCCATGACACACTTTAATGAGATGATGAATGACTGGATGGTCCAACGGCAAATAAACCTGCCTTCTCAAGTGCCAAATATTTATCATCGGTCATATCCGCTGGAGATCGAGAATGAGCCCTTCCCACCAAGCTTCCAGATGGAAGACTTTCATACATTTGATGGAATGGATGATCCCAACATCATCTCACCCTCTTCAATCTCAAGATGGGAAACTATGTTGCCTATCACAATCTCTGCTTGATATTATTTGGCTCATTGCTTAAGTGACCAGCATTCCAGTGGTATTTGATGCTTCCAGTAGGGTCAGTTAAGACTTGGAATGACATACAGAACCTATTTCTAGTAAGGTTCTTTGTGACTAAAAAAGATGTGACATTAGCCGACCTCTCCCTTATGAGGCAAAGGGATGACGAATTGGTAGAAGAATTCATCTCTCGCTGGCAGAAAGAGGCCAGCAAATGTGAGGAAACCTTAACAGAGGATCAAAGAGTCCACCTATGCTGCAATGACATTAAGGTTGACCTCGTAATCCTGGTAAATGATCAGATCACCACTTTTCGAGAGTTGGCCAATGAGGTAAGCTAAAAGGAATGCCTCCTTTCCCTCTTTGAAAAAAGCAAAGCCTGGGATGACAAGAAAAAAGAAAATATTTTTTGGTCCAAAAAGAAAGAATATGAAAGAAGCAAATAGAACACATCTGTCAACACCACTGAGACCAAAACTAGTGGTAATGATAGACAGTTGAAGAAAAGGGAGATTCTAGAACCAAAATACTAGTACTTTGATGAGGAAATTGTATTAATTTTATTGGGGCTCATTCAATCAGGCAATATAAGGCTATCGGAACCCCTATTCCCTGTAGAGGTGGATAAGGTAAACCACTCCCTATATTGTCATTACCATTGGGGTATCAATCACTCGATGGTTAAATGCAAGGTAGTGAGGAGAATTATTAATTATTGCATGAAGAGTGGAATAATTAGACCAAAGAAGGATGCGTAGGCAACATCCAACAACATATTAGTAAAAGAAATTCTCAATTTAGCAATGCTGGAACAGGACTCTGAACATTAGTTCTTGAAAGCCTTTAGCCAAGAGGTGCAGAAGAAAGTCATGGCTGATGATGAAGGTTGGGATCTTATTTGCCCAAAAGACATCCCAGAAGTCCCGTTGGCGAGAAGTAAGGGACGAAACCATTAGATTAAACATGCAAAGCAGAAAGAAATGGAAGAGCCTCTGAAGGACTTATTCCCATATCTTAAAAGGATATACCGCTGGCCGTCATGGTTCCAGCCATACATCATTAGGGATTACCTCTAGCCCAAGAGACTTAAACCTTTCTACAAGAATATGGTGGGGAAAAAGAAGAAAAGAGCTTGCCTTGCTCAAAGGTGTCCAGAGCTCTATGCTTGGGAGCTATCGCTGTCGTTTTCGTCAGCTACAGACGAAGTATCGACCATTTTGGGATAATTTGCTAGAATTGAAAACTGGGGATGACCCAAGCTCTAATGGGGATAATCCATTTGAATATCCAATAATGGTGTCTTATTATCACATTGGCGAAGGAGAAGCCTCCACTAGCCAGCCAAACAAGAAGCGAGAATGCCCTTGTAGAAGGTGTGACCGCCAAAGAGAGCACTGACGCCAAGGTTTCACCATATTCAATGTCGGTGATTCGCTAGTCACACATCTCCTCCACTATGCTGACGAGTGTTGTGGAGAAAATCTAGACCTTGCAAAGACGCATCAAAATTTTCAAAGCTCACTCTCCTCAAAATTGAAGAAGAACTGGTTCCAAACTCAGGCAGTTCAGGGTGCCAAAGATTGGGTCCCCTTACAAGATATGTCCTTGCTATGCTTCCTTTCCAAAAGAAAGGAAGGAATCAGGAAGTCTCTCATCAACTGAGATCAACATTATGGCGAGAACACGGCTAATTATGTTCACAAATGGAGGGACGCTGCTTGGAGTGATCCACAATCGCTTGATCGCCTAGAGGCAAAAGAAATCCATCTTTACTTGGCAAAAAGAGCCTATTTCCACCATCAAGTGCCATCTAACTTCATAGAGGCATTTGATCAAGCTGAAAAGAAGAAAATTAGAGCAATGGATGACCAACCAAAGGAATAAGTGTTCATCGAATTGCACATTGTAAGGGTTACATGAGGGTCCCTATTTTAACACCTATTCTAGAAATTAAACAAATTCATTACATAGGATGGCCCATGATGAAGTTATTGAAAGAAAGCGACAAGGCCACAATCGAAAATTTATTCCGGTATTAAGCCCTAGTGCGAATAATGTCACAAACTGGAGCATATGCAATCAGGAGCTTCCCATTTTCATTGGCTGGTAATAGCAATGCCCTAAAGTGGATCACAACATTACCAACTGAATTATTCAGATTTTGGGAGGCGTTGTTTGAAGCATTCATACACAGATTCCATGACTGCATCTCTCAGTTCTTTAAAGCACAAATGCGAGGAATTCACCCTCTTAAAGGGAAAAATCTCTATGATTTCACCTTAAGATGGTACAATGTTTCCCTTTATTGCCCCGCATTGTGAGAAGAAAGACACATAATATGGGAATGCATTGTTACATTGGGAAAGGCCTTTCCATTACCCAAAGAAATATCTACTTCATTTCCTGGACTGCTCAAGCTACTGAGCCAGGAATCATCAGAACCTATGGAGGTATCTTGCAACATGACCAACATCGTGCCAAATGAAGAGAATGATCCACAAGAAGCATCTGAGTCACCAGAAACAATGGCCGTATTAGGATCCGGGAAGACCACAACTCAGGATAAAGAAAAGGCACTAATGGAAGAAGAGCCAATGCCTGGGATTACTTGTCCCCCTGTTGAAGAAAGGGAAGCTTTAGAACTAACAAATAAGCCAGATTATGATGTCGTTGCTCACTTGCATAGAATCCCAGCGAGACTGAGCATATACGATGCACTTTAGCTCTCTAAAGAGTCTAGGTAAGCACTCATAAATGTGCTCCTAGATGAGTCCATCAAGGACCGATACCTAGTAGAGGTTGCTAATACGATTGAATGTAACCAAAACATCGCTTTCACAAATGATGACTTATTGCTTGGAAATACATAGCATAATTGTCCATTGTTTGTAAGTGGCGATTTATCGCGAGAGAGGATTAACTGCATTATATTCGATCCAAGATTTGAAGTGAATATTCTCCCACTCAAAGTACTGAAGCGTATCGGGATGTGCCCATCCGTTCTCAAAAAGCAGCACTTTGGTAATCTAAGACTTTAACCAAGAGAGTCAGAGGACCATGGGGACTATTACATTGAGTCTTGATATTCAAGAATTCTTCATAAAAGTCAATTTTCATGTCATCAATGCACTGACGTCCTATAATCTGTTGCCTACAATCTATTGCTCGGGAGGCCATGGTTGCATCGATACCAAGTTGTGGCATCCACAGTGCACTAATTCTTTAAGTTTACCAGGACGGCATGATAAGGTGATCTTGGCTGATGTACAACCATTCACGATTTCAAAGGCATTATTCTCAGAAGCCCAATATTATGAACTAGCATCGAATGAACTAGAGTAGCCGAAAGAATTGGCCAAGCCAACTATAGATAGAAGGCAACAACCATTTACTACTAAAAGACAAGGGTCAACATCACAAAGACCCTTATCATAGGCTGTACCTCCACAGGTGGTCTCATCCCTAGTAATTTTGCCATAAATGGCTTCATGCTTCAAAATTGCAATAGGCATTTCATAAGAAGATAAGTTAAAACTTATGAAAGAGCTAGAAGTGCTCCAAATAGATGAGGATGATGTAGAAAAATCATCGCTTCAGCATCCACAATTGTTGTAGCACCAGATCACTCCTGCTCCTACACCAACTCCGCCAATTCAGAATATATTCAACTGGAGGCTAGTTGCAAATTCCTCAAGTCCACCATGTTTCACCTTTTAGGCTGGGACATCGATGCCAAGACCACTTAGAAGAGGATGCGGAGGACGATCGGCTAGGCCATCAATAGACAGGGGGTAAGCCATACCTCCACTAGCTGGATTTTACGAAAATCAAGTCACCAACTCTTCGCAAGCTTATATGTCGCCACATCCGACACTAGTTAAAAACACCCAGTTCTAGATCAATACTCCAGGCTCAAAGAGGACAATAACTACTCCAACATTATCACCTTTAGTGTCAAGCTACTCTCAAAGCTAACGCAGTCCTTGCATTTTGAGATCAACATCGGGAGCACCAATCAAGCAAAGCAAGAGACATACTCCAATCTTAGCTCCAAAAGCAGTAAATGGGAGATCAGAGGAGGAAAATTACAATCCATGTTGGTCGAATACAATTGGCCACTAACTCGATTGGCCGAGTCAGAAATCATTCAGGGCAAAGAACTTGAACCACAATCCCCAGCAGAAAGAGGGAGATTAGTATTTAAAGAGACGGGTTTGCCCTATGGACAATGTCATACTTCTAATCTTCTAATCAAGAAATTTTGGTCTGCCAAAAATTTTCAAAAATTCAGTAAGGGATGTAAAAAGATGATCGACCTCCTCGGTATTTATCCTGATCAGCCTTATATGTCGATAACCGGTCCACTCATCCTGGTTTCGATCAAAGGAAAATTAAAAGGTCTCCGGTATCCAGGGGATTAGACAGAACTTGGTGTAGACGATGATATTGACGTGGACAGTGATGAGGAGTACACCTCAGATTGCTCCTGTGTGAGTATCAGGTCGACTATCAGTCCCATTATGTGGGACTGCTAGTCAGCTCTTGCTGAGTCCAAGACATCAAAAATGTCATTTGCCCCAACAATAATTGTACATTGTTACATGGTTTTCACCTCTCACCATGCATCCATAGAAGAGGAAGAAGAGGAAGAATCTGAGTCCGATGACAAAGAATCACAAACAAACTTGGAGGGACCTAGTGATGCAGACGACAAAGAAGTCGTTGATGACCCATCAATTCCCAAATCAGAGTCGAGAATGGCAACTGAGCCTCATCAGTCCCATCACAAGCCAGACTCCAACCATTTAGAAGAAGAAGAAGATGATGACTCTAATTCTTCCTTAGAAGAAATAACCTATGGCGTGGCTCTACCGGGGTTTGAAAATGGTGGACAACCAATAATCGATGAGCTCAAAGAGTTCAATCTGGGCATGGATGAAGACAAGCAACCTACCTTCATCGCCAAATCTCTACCGGAACATGAAAAATAATTGCTAATGAGTCTCCTTAGGGAATTCATAGATGTCTTTGCATGGACATACTCTAAAATGCCTGGCTTAGATCCAGATATTACCATGCATTCTTTACATATCTCTCCAAGCAAATGGCCAATAAAGCAAGCACCGAGAAAGTTTAGACCTGAATTGGAGCAACAGATCATTAACAAGATTAATAAATTGCAGGCAGCCAATTTCATCCGAGAAATTAAGTTCCCGAGATGGCTCTCTGGTTATAACAAGATCAAGATGGCGCTAGCAGATGAGGCTTCCACTACATTTCGCACTCCAATGGGCATCTTTTGTTATAAAGTTATGCTATTCAGATTAAAGAATGCAGGAGCGACTTACCAAAGGGCTATGCAAGTTATTTTTCATGGCATGCTTCATAAACATGTTGAATGCTATGTTGATGACTTGGTGGTAAGATCCAATGGCTATGATCAACACCATTTGGATCTACGCATTGTCTTTGTACGGCTCAAGAAAAATAAGCTACGCATGAACTCACTCAAATGTGCATTTGGAGTTGGGTCAAGTAAGTTCTTGGGATTTATCATCCATCACCGAGGAATTGAGGTAGACCCACAAAAAGTAGAGTCCATCAAGAATATGCCTCCCCCAAGGAACATAGATGACCTAAGGAGCTTGCAAGGAAAGCTATCTTATATCAGAAGGTTTATGGCCAACTTAGCAGGAAGATTTCAGCCATTTCATCATCTGCTAAAGAAGGATGTAGACTTTGTTTGGGATGAAGCTTGCTAAAAGGCCTTCGATACCATCAAAGAATTACTCTACAATCCACCAGTTTTGGCTGCACCTGCCAAGGGTAAACCGCTCATCTTATACATCTCCATGAGCGAGCAATCGGGCATTGCTCACACAAGAAAATCAAGATAGAAAAGAGCAAGCATTTTATTACCTTAGCCGTCTGTTGATCAATGCAGAATGCAATTATTCTCTGATCGAAAAGACATGCCTTGCCTTAGTGTTCACAGCCCAAAAGTTAAGGCATTATTTCCTTGCTCGTGAGATCTGATTAATTTCTAAAGTAGATCCACTCAAATTCTTGATCACTCGTCCCATGTTATTAGGACGGTTAGCCAAGTGATCATTACTACAGTTAGAATTTGACATCACCTTTATCCTGCAAAAAGCAGTGAAAGGACAAGTTTAGTTAACTTCTTGGTAGCTCATCCAGTTGATGAATAGGTCGTGGTACATGAAGACTTGCTAGATGAAGAAGTATTCATTACACAAGTTAATACTCCCTAAAAGATGTACTTTGATGGTGCTGCCAAAGTTGTCGGCACTGGCATTGAAATCGTCTTCATCTCACCCTAGAAAGACATTCTTCCATATTCTTTCTACTCAAGAAAGAATTACACCAACAATGAATCGAAGTATGAGGCATTAGTCCAAGGACTTTAAATTGCCCTCAACTTCAGGATCACAAAATTAGACATCTTTGGCGATTCAGAGCTAGTGGTCTGACAATTAACCATTGAATACGAAGTTTGCCAGCCCATTTTGCACCGGTATTATGATATTGCGTAAGGGATATTGGATTAACTTTTTCAAGTTAGCATTGGGCATATTCCGAGGAGTGAAAATACGATTACTGATGCTCTAGCAAATTTGGCAACCGCTCTAGCCACTGCCGAAGGCCAAGTGATCATTGTCAAAGTTGAGCAACAAAGCCACATTCCTAACTCATATGATGGAGAGACCACTACATGAGTAGAATACATAGCCTGTATGGAATTGATGGTAGGTGATTGATGAACCCCGTATATTAACTACCTGCAATACGAGATTCTCCTAGAGAACTTGCAAGAATGGTTAGCTCTAAGAAAAGGAGCTGCTCGATATGTGTATTTTAATAATACACTATATTATCAAGCATATGATGGACTTTGGCTTTGTTGTCTTAACAGTAAAGAGATCCAATATGCACTCATGCAAGCATATTCTAGTGAATGTGGTGGGCATCCGTTTGGTCAAAGATTATATAGACGGATCAAATGCTTGGAATATTACTGGCCTACTATAGTCTCAGACTCGTTGCACTTTGCCAAATCATGTCTTCAATGTCAGCTCCATGGGTATATCTGGCACATGCCACCTTCAGAATTGGTACTCACAAACATTTCTTGGCCATTTTCATGGTGGGGGTTTGATATCATTGGTCCAATTAATCCCCCATCTTCCAAGGGACTTGCCTATATCCTGGCTACAACCAATTACTTCTTGAAATGGGCAGAAGCTAACTCATATAAGAGGGTCAGAGCCAAAGAAGTAATCAAATTTATTAAATTCAAGAATTTGTATCGATATGGTAATCCATGCCAAATTACATCGGACAATGGCACTCCATTCAAAAATGATGAAATTGAGAAGTTTTGTCGAAAATAAGGCATCAAACATGTATTTTCTATACCATATCATCCACAAGGAAATGGCCAAGAAGAAACATTCAATAAGGTAATCCTAAAGATCATGAGAAGAACGACAGATAAGAATAAGTAACAATGGCATCTCAAATTATCAGATGCACTTTGGGCTTATCATACCACTCATCGGACAGCAACCAATGCAACTCCTTATTCTTTGGTGTTCGGGGCAGAGGCGGTCTTGCCCTTGGAAGTGCAGTTGCTATCACTTAGAGTTGCAACACATTCAAGGCTGACAACTGACAAAGAAGCCAAGTTGCGGTTTGAAGAGCTCGATGCTCTAGACAAAAAGCAGTTCCGAGCTAAATAAAGAATTGAGTTATACCAAGCCCGCATGGCCAAGGCATATAACTAATCAGTTAAACACCAAGCTTACCGCCTAGGTGATTAGTTCTCAAATTAAGGACTAAAATAATGGTGGGTGGCAAATTAATTGGCAAATTTAAACCCAAGTGAGAAGGCCCTTATGTTCTGCAAGAGGCTTATGCCAATGGTTCATATTAGATTGTAAATAGTAATGGTATAGGAGAATTGCCCATTAGTGGGCATTTCCTAAAGCAATACTATGCATGTGCCGAGAAGGAGCAGATGCTGGGGGCATTTGCTCCTCCTTCCCTATTCCCTACACATGTTTCTCAAGCAATTCAATCCACGTGTAAAAGTGGAATTGCCAAAAAAATAGGAAAAGAGAACATGTCAAGAAACCAAGTGTTGTGAGAAAAAGATGCTAAAACTGCACATTCATTAGTATATAAGATTCTCGTACATAGAAGAAGTTTACAAGTGAGTTAAGGTGGTTAAAATAGACTCCTTCTCTAAACTGCTTCTCCACTGTCTTCAAGGCTTGAGTAGCCTTCAGGCTCCTAATTGGAGATGACTTCAACTCTTTTAAAGTCTCCTCAGTCGCCATCACTTCTTGTTGGGAAGCAACTACTTCTTCCTTCAAGTGTTTGATGGTCTCCAAACCTTCAGCTTCATCTTTCTCCTTGGAAGCAACAAGAGGTTCTTGAAAGGATAAATGATGGCTCAACTAGTGAAACTCCCACCAGAGGACTTCGAGGTGATCTTTGTTTGCTCTATCATCTTTTCTCAAAGAGGTCAACTCCACTTGAAGAGATGAAAGATGCTCTGGAGCCATGCTCGCGACTGACAATTTCTCATCGATCTTAGCCCATAGATCTTCAAGTTTAACTTCCTTGGCAGCAATGGCTTTAGCAGGAAGTCTCGGGATAGCATCTAATTTAGCTTGTTACCACGCTTGCTGAAAGATGACTGACAAACAAGAGATGTCACCACCCAGCCTTTCTCTACCTTCAGCACGGAACAAAAAATGACTTTTTAAACTTGTGATTGCATCGGGCGAAGAGGCTCTCTATAGTGTTCTAGCAAAATCCAAGCAAAACGATTAGACTTCATCTTCTAAGTTCTCTTGTCAAACCTTGCTTAGCTCCTTTGTTGCCTTAATGCTAGCGAAAGACAACATCTGAAGAAAATCTTCATTGAGCAAAACATGAAAACGCGATGTCGATACTTTGGGTGTTTCCCTATGTGATTCATAAGCATTATCATCAGTCTGCTGCAATGCCTTGGGAGCAAAGGGCAAGGCTTTGCCTACGGCATGTTCATCCTCAAGATCAGGAGTAGCCTTGTCTTCTTCTCCTTCAAGAACAACTATGGAAGCAGCACCCTCAAATGGTATCTTTACCAAAGTAACCTCCTCTTCAATTGAAGGTCTTGCCAGATGAAGAAGGTGTGGAGATAATGAAGAAAGAGGAGAAGGAATGTCACCAAGATGACAAATCACCTCATACAAATCGAAGAGATCAGGCGATGATTCTCTCTAGTCCTCTACTAATGCATCGACCGCGTTTGACTGATTGGTATGCATCTCCATAAGAATACCTTCAGCAACAATAGCCTTGGTATCTTCCCCACCAGATGCCCCACCACCTTCTACCAATTGCTCTGATGCCTCAATGGGTCTGGAAGACGATGGGGCAGAAGGAGTTATCTCACAAGGAATCATGATCCCAGGAAGACGTTTAGGCACTTTCTGACTTACTTTGGACTTCTTCCTTCTATCTGTGCTGGAACTCCTGGAAGTGGTGGTTCTTTTTTGCAAAGCAAGAACCTCTTCACTGGCTATTGCCTTCTTACTCCTTTTGATGGCCGGAACAAGAACGTCATCATTAGCCACCAGCTTCTTGCTCCCCTTGACAGTTGGAGTGGGAACCTCTTCATTAGTTGTCATCTTCTTGCTCTTCTTGATAACTAGAGCAAGAGCTTCTTCACTCACTGCTACCTTTGTACTCTTCTTGAGAGCTGGAACCGAAGGAGCTGCTTCGTGGTGTAAAATCACACTTTTGGTTACTCTCAAAGGAGGAGCTTCGGACAATCCTCGGCTAATCTTTTCCTCCTCATCCTGCTTTCCTGCAGCACTATTAGATTCAGTTCCTTTCTTTCGAAATAAGGTTGTTCTTAGAGGAACTGAAGCCCAAGGAGCTTTATCACAGGGTTGTACTGGATCACAATCTGCTAAGTACCATTCCAACCCTGCCTCTGCATTAGATTCTGCTTTGGTCATTTCGTCCCTTAAAAGAGGTACGTTGATCGGTGCAGTTTGCTTAGCATAATCTGAGGGATATAAGGAGCCAACTCAAGAATAGCAGACTAAGGAGTTATTGGCTCCATCTAGATCTTCTCACCTATGGGGTATATCTACTCCCATAACCCCACCACCCAATGTGACTGCGATCAGTGCGATGAATGTTTTGACTAGGATGACGTTCATCTAACCATAAAACTTTTTGTGGAAAAGTGGATGGCCTCTCAAAATCCATGGCCCGCTGTGCCCCTAAGAAGACATTCTTAGGCATGTCAAGTATGGAAGAGGATGCTAACGGATGGTAAGAAAACATACCACAATTAGAGGGCATCACCCTACTGATTTTGCCCTCATTGGTGCTATACCACCAAGCATAGTCCTTGGTCACATGGACTCTTTAGGCCGGACCAGTCAAGAAAATGTTATAATCTCAAAATGTAGAGGTAAAACGGAATGACAGTGGGTACCACCAAGCTGGACCTACTCTTGTTATACGCTCCTCTCGACATATAAATACAACGCGACCTGACATTTTTTGGTCATAACCGAATTGCCTGGCAAAACAATTCAGGAAATATGGTTCAACCCAAAACCTAGAGCCTTCCCGAAGAGAAAGTAAGCAAGCTTGCAAAGAAAGCATTAAATCATTAATCTTGCCAAAGGTTTCCTCCTTGCCTTTCACCTCAAATACCAAAGGATTGTTGACCGAAGCAAGTAAAAACATCTCCTAAGAAAACTTGTGTAGCTTCACTAACCAATCTGTTACTTCATCAAATCGTATGTTCCTGAAAATGGTAGTCAAAAACTTTCCCAATAATAAACCTTCACTAGGAAGCTGAGTTGGTGAGTCAATCCCATAAATCTAGGGAAAATAAAGTCCTAACCAGGCTCTAAAGAAATGGACTGGGAAGTAAGTAGTGCACGTGACTGGCCTAGAATGATGTAAGACCATGTCATTCAGCCCGCAATAAATGTTGCACAATACATGAGGAGCCATGGACAGTCTCTTACCTTCAACAAGCTGAAGAGCCAGCATTAAGCATAAGGGTTTGATGCAATGATCATGTGCTTATGAAGGACAGATAATAATAGAAAGCCATAGAATAAGAAATAAAACTAATTCTATTTTGCCCAATCTTCAGATGTTGGCATCCTATATTTTTGGGCATTGTTATTGGAAATTCTTTCGAACAATTGTGCCTAGCCAATCCAAGGAAGCTTAGTGCCAAACCATCTTAACTTAGTCGTTATATTCAAGATGCGATGACCTAAACTAACTTCTTTGAAATCCTTATTCGGTAGGAGGTACAAATCAAAGGTCTTGCTGATGATAGGCAACCCACAAGCAACATTGAGATCCCACAATATAATGCTCATCTCACCACAAGGAAAATGAAAGGAATTGGTTGTCAGAGACCAGAACTGAATGAAGCTGCACATGGCCTCCATGTGCCTGTGGAATGTATCATGAGTGCAAAGAATCAGTTCATAAATGCCAGCATGATAGAGGACGCTTTTGTGCGATATTGCTATATGCTCTACCCAAGGTCTAAAGAAATTATTCCTTAGTAAACCACCCTTGAATTGGCCTCTTTCACCATTAGTAACAAACTTATAACCCTCAAGAATTATTGCCCTCTGGTGAGGGGTCTAGATAGAGTATTCATGAGGATCCAACATCTCTTTGATGGGAGATAGGAAATAGCAGTCAAAGTGGTCATTCTCATCATAGTGCACAAAAGTATTGGCAGATAGGTAAGCGCTCTCAACATCTTTTCTATGCACAAAGCAAGGTTAAGAGCAAAGAGCAAAAGGGCTTTCTTTACTTTTCATATTTATCATGGAAAAGTGACGTATTAGAGAATGACATGGGATATCGCTATCAAAATTGGGAAGTTTCTACTTTGGGAGCTCTGTGTTCAGCCAAAAAAAGAAGCCCTTGTCTATCTCCTTAACCTGATAATAACGAATAGTACTTTGAGGGTCAGGGTCACCACCTTTCTTTTGCTTCTTTCATTTCCACTGCGACTGACGTTGTGGCACCATATGAACTCCCCCTTGGCACTGAGCTACAACATGAGCTTCCTCTTGGCATGGGGGTGCAATAGGGACTTCCTCTTAGCATAGCAGCATAATAGAAACCTCATCTTAGTGTTGTGGTGCAAGAAGAATTTTTACTTGGCACTGGGCTATAATACGAACTGCCCCTTGGCTCTGTGATGGAACAAGGATCTCTCTTTCTTTTGATCCATCTCTTGATACTCTTACATCTGGCCAAAGGGTAATATTAGATGAAAGAATCATTTCAATGGCAGGAGGATTCGGAATGGAACTATCCACCGTAGGTTGCGTTGATGTCGCTTCATCTTGATCATTTACATCATGCTCTCTTGCAAAGACTAAATCAATATTGCAAGGGACGTAGTTAGACTCATCTACTCTTATAGGAGAATCGTTGAAGTCCACGCAATCAATTGAGCCAACAAGGGATGGAGAAGCCACTCCGTTGTGGAGATCCATACCTGTCAAATAAAAAAGAGAGAGAAAATATGTCAATAAGAGCCTTGTTCAAGTTATGAAGAGGTAATTGGTGACGTCGAAAAAATGTGCGTGTTGCCAAAATGGGCCTTGAGCTTATCCCATGAATGTTGGATTTATTTCATGAATTTTTGGGAATTTTCCAACACAACTATGAGCTTTTGGGACTTTTGCAAAGCAATTATGAATTTTGAGAATTTTTTCCTAAAAACATCATGAGACTTAGGGATTTCTGGTCACTCATCAATTTTTGGGCTTGAATCAACAAACCAGCCCATTTGGGCTTGAATCAACTAAGCAACCCACATGGGCTCTATCCAGCAGTCAAGCCCCGCCTGGGCCTCATCCTCTGGATCCATCCAACGGTCGGCCCACTTCTAGTAGCCAGTCCACCCAAATGGTGGGCTTGTCTGGCGGTCAGGCTCCGTTTGGGCCTCGTCCCCTCGACCACACCAGAGCAGTCCGGGACGCATGGGGCAGCGCTAGCACGAGCCCACACAATGCCTTCACCGTGCCAACATGATGCCAGTAGTCCTTCCCGGCTACCAACAAAAGTTCCCAGTTGAAGAAAGATGTTAAAGACATACATTCTTCTTAGCGCTGACAAAATACTGCAAGATGTCAATGAGTGCAAAGAAAGAAAAAAGAAATGAACGAATGTGTTGTTCATTCTTGTTGCCTATATACGATCTTATTCAAGTAGCCACAATGTTGGTCGAGCTACAGAAAACCCACCTATTCCACGAAATAGAGAAGGGAGATTTTAGTAAAAAAAATCTTTATCAGCAATAGGTCTTGTTGAAAATGCCTATGAGTTAAAAGCTTCAACCAAATGGTAGAAGACGAACAGAGAAATGGAAACAAATTTCTCTAAACTCATTGCAATAATGCCAAGCAGTGACAATAATGAACTATGAGTGAGCTCTTCTCTTATGGCGACGCCGAAAGAAAAAAACTAGAATGAGTTCTCAGAAAGAACCCATCAAAAATAGTGAAGAGTCTGAATCCGGAGTAGCGTTGTGAACCTGAAAAGGCAAGATTCAATGGCATCCACTAGGACAGCTTTATAGGCAACCAGCAGGCAGCCCTTGAGCCTGGCAGAGAACAAAAGGAGAAAGCTTGAAAAGGCTCCTCAAGAGGTATCTTAGAATAGAAATCCATACAGCCTTCTGAATTTGAAATCAATGGCTAGAATTACAAGTTACTGGCCAACTTGTTTAGACTAATTTGGACATGCACAGAAATTTGATTTTTTGAAGATAGGGGATAATGGCCAACACCACACTCACTCTAATAAGTGTTTTCCTATGCTACCTGACCACCGGGGGCATTTGTTGGGCCATGGGAAATCAGATGCAGCCAGGCAGGTAGGTGGAACAACTTGTTGCAAGCGCAGAGGCTGAAGTGGAGGAGGTTGTCCCGCGTGAAGTGGCACATCCAAAGCTGCTCTGCAAAATCTATCCTGGCTGAAAATGGAGGTAACAGGGGGCAAATAGAGACTTCATTGGCCATCAACGACCAACAGAAAATGGAGAGCTAAGCAGTCTTATCGGCAGCATCGAAGCTATGGTGGCAGCGTCTCCGGCAGCGAGGAAGAAGGGCACATCAGCACCATGATCTTTATCTTTCAGCAACCGAAGACAAGAATCCGACACGGCAAAAGACTATCTAGCATCAGGACGACAACACAGACATTATGGCAGGAGCAAATTGACCATCCAGTGGTCAGACGACAGCATCGCAGAGGTGATTTGTTGCTAAAACCAATGGGTTTTTCCACATTTGGCCAAATTTTTCGATGACTAGAGGAGATAATTTGGTGCGGAAAAATCAGCGCCAACGTCAAAACAACAACACCGAGTTTTTGACTAGAGTGGATCGACCGTTCGATGGTCGAATGGTGGCGATGCAAGTGGGCAGTAACAGTTGTCCTGTTCCCATTTTGTCAAAAAATGGAGGCAGTCAATTCCACGCTTCGAGTGGCCAAAAATGGAGAAGACTGACTCACCGGGGAGGCAATGGCCGATGGTCGTCAGTGGCAAGTGGTGACGGTGGACCTAGGCCGATTCCACTCGGCAGCTAGGAACCTGCGATGGCAGCTTGCATTTGTTGAGACCCATCAGAACAAGAGAAGGCGACAACAATTAGCGACGGCCAGATCCCAACCTTGGTCCCACCGAACATGATCATGGTCATCGGTATGTTATCTGGGAAGGGATAGGCCTTGATGGCATTTTCGGTTCTCTGGCCCAACCCCACCACTGGCAAAAGATGCGTGTTGGCCGCTAACTCCTCTCCGTTCACATCCGTGTTGGCCAGCATCATGTCGGCACCACTGGCGTCCCTCACAACGGCAGCTTCAATGCATTGTCAAGCCATAAATGGCAGTTCAAGTCCAAAGAGGGAGTCTAGTTACGGCTAGCAAAGAAATACTCTAGTTCGAGTCTATATGGTTGAGACAGATGAGTTGACGCACAGCCAAGAGAAATCAACCATTTTCTGTGAAGATGGCAACATGCCTTGTAGTGAGGTGTCGTGCAGTCGAGGAGTCAGGCAACATATTTGATGACGTGCCGTGCAGCTAGCCAAGGCAAACGTCTCTCATAGTCTCTCATGCGCCGTGCAGAGGAGATGGCACGGGCTGATGTGCTGCGCAGCCAAGGCAGTTCGTTCACACAAACGCATTTTGCCAGGCTGGCGTGCAGCTGATGTGGAGTGGAGACAGGATGGGCAGCGGGAACAAGCCACTCCGCAATCTTGCTAACATGCCGAGCAAATGAAGGATTAGTGTTATGGGTTGCGACCATAATAACAAGAATAGTTATATAAAATATTTTTAGAAGCTGAAATTAATATGTGTATCAACTCTAGAGGGTAGACTTTTGAAAATATATATTGGGGAATATAAAAGGGCTATATTAGAAAAAAGAGTCCAACTTTTTGTGACTTATTCATACAAGTTAATTACATGGTACCTATATTGGACATGCATGCAATTAATTGGATTTTTGGCAATCCACACTAGTTAGAATATTTTAATTAAATTAATCAAAATATTAAAATTGGCCAATGGTGCAAATGCAGAAATGCCCCCATGTTGAAGCTGGAATTCCCAAAATACCCCCACTGGTGAAGCTGGGCACATTTTCCAAGAGTTCCTAAAAATGCCCCCATGTTGGAGCTGGCATAAAAAATGACCTCATGTTGAAGTTGGAATTCCCAAAATACCCCCACTAGTGAATCTGGGCACATTTTCCAAGAGTTCCCAAAAATGCCCCCATGTTGAAGCTGGCATCCCAAGAATGCCCCTATGTTGAAGTTGGGATTCCCAAATTACCCAAATGGTGAAGCTGAGCCCATTTTTCAGGAATTTTCAAAATATCCCCACTGGTGAAGTTGGGCACATTTTCCAATAGTTCCCAAAAATGCCCACGTGTTGAAGCTGGCATCCCAAGAATGCCCTCATGTTGAAGTTGGGATTCCCAAAATATCCCCACTAGTGAAGCTGGACACATTTTCCAAGAGTTCCCAAAAATGCATCCATGTTGAAGTTGGCATCCCAAGAATGCCCCTATGTTGAAGCTGGAATTCCCAAATTGTCCAAATGGTGAAGCTGAGCCCATTTTTTAGGAATTCCCAAAATACCCCCACTGGTGAAGATGAGCACATTTTTCAGGAATGCCCAAAATGCCCTCATGTTGAAGCTGACATCCTAAGAATGCCCCTATGTTGAAGCTGAAATTCCCAAATTGCCTAAATGGTAAAGCTAAGCCCATTTTTCAAGAATTTCTCAAATACTGTCATTGGTGAAGTTGGGCACATTTTTCAAAAATGCCCAAGATGCCCCTATATTGGAGCTGGAATTTCCAAAATACCCCCACTAGTGAAGCTGGACACATTTTTTAAGAGTTTCCAAAAATGCCCCCATGTCGAAGTTAGCAAGAATGCCCTTATGTTGGAGCTTGAATTCCCAAAATACCCCTATTGGTGAAGTTGGGCATATTTTCCAAGAGTTCTAAAAAATGCCCCTTGTTGAAGTTAGCATCCCAAGAATGCCCTTATGTTGGAGCTAAAATTTTCAAAATAACCACACTAGTGAAGCTGGGCACATTTTCCAAGAGTTTCCAAAAATGCCCCATTGTTAAAGCTGGCATCCTAAGAATGCCCTTTATGTTGAAGGTGGAATTCCTAAACTACCCCTAGAGGACCTCAAGCCTATAAATACCCCTCCCTCTTCTTGAGAAAGGGGGATTGGGAAGAAGAATTTTTTTAGAGAGAGATTTTGGAGGAGGAGCTTCAGGAGTCTTCAAGAGGCAGGTGCCTCACATGACACCAGTGGCCTTTGGCCACTGGTAATCTCTCTAGTGCCTGAGGGTACTCTGTCATGGCCCCACCATGGTACACACATGGGTTCCACCCATGCTGTGGTAATGGTAGGTCCCATATGGCCAATAGACAACAGAATAATGACATTATCTTAAATTAACTAAGAATTATCATTAACACTAATTATTATTATTAGTGATAATCATGATTAGGCTTAATTAACTCAAAATGTAATTAGGCTTAATTCATATAACCTGGATCTTCGATCTCTCATAGTATAAACAACAGAAAATTGCTCTCTTACAGTTTTCCATGGGATATTGGAAAATACCACTCATCAACTCATTCAAAAGCCGAAGTTTAGGACCGAGTCATTGATCATGACTCACTGAGTCATTAAGTCATGACTCACTCAGTCAAACCTTAGCAAACACCACTCATCAACTCATTCAAAAGCCTAAGTCTAGGACCGAGTCATTGATCATGACTCACCGAGTCATTGAGTCATGACTCACTTAGTCAAACCTTAGCAAACACCACTCATCGACTTATCTTAAAGCCTAAGTCTAGGACTGAGTCACTGAGTCATGACTCACCAAGTCAAACCTTAGCGTATACCATTCATTAAAATAGCTAAACCCAGTCAACCTGGCTCACTCTTCCTAAGCTTCTCATGGGTAATTGAGAGAGTCGAGTCAAATCCAGTCATCTTGGTCCCACTCTTCTTCAGCTTCTCATGGGTAATTGAGAGAGCCGAGTTAAATCCAGTTAACCTGGCCTACTCTTCATAAGCTTCTCATGAGTAATGAGAGAGGGCTTAACTAAACCTAGGTCACTTGTTTTCTTCTCATCTCTTTCAAGTCTAAACACAATAGAGATCACTCGGTCCTGAGTCCTTCTGAAATCACCTGGTCTTGATTTTACCTAGGACAAACCAATCGGATCAAAACACCCATTTTCTAAGTTGACCCAGTGTCTAGCAACCCAGTTTAGAACCGTGTCATCCTATCCGCCCATTGACTTGAGGCGATCTCCTAAATATCAAGTCATCGCAATGTGCTTGGCGATCCCAAAGATAACACACATCTATTTTGAGAGAGAGTGTGTGTTTTATTTTTGGATTTCTAAGATGCATTGTACTTTTTCTTTTAATTGAGGGTGTTCTCCATTATGGACCATTGTGGAGATGTAATTAGGACCACTTGTGGTCTGGGATGTGAACATACAATTTTTTTGATGTACACGAAAGTGTAATCAATTGAGGACAATCAATAAAAATGGAAATTGTTTGATTCATTCCAAAAATGACAAATCTTGTAACGTAGTTGCATTCCTTATTTCCTCCTATTTTTGTACTTGTTACACCTTTGGAGATAATGGAAAAGGTAGAGTGGTTGGGATTGATATGATTAGCCAACCTCCCTCTATTACTATTTCAAATGTTTTACTATTAGAAGGATTAAAACACAATCTTTTAAGTGTTAGTCAATTTTATGATAATGGTTATAAAGTTGCATTTGAATCACATATATGTTCTATAATAGATAGTTCAAACTCAGTTGTAGTACTTTGTATTTAGTAGATTTGAGTGATATCTAAGTCAAATGTCTTGTTATGAATAATGAAAAATCCTTGTTGTGGCATAGAAGACTAGGACATGCTAACAAGCTCATGATTGAAAAACTATACAACAAAGATCTTGTTGTTGGCTTACCCAAATTAAAGTTTGACCAAAATAAATTATGTGATGCTTGCTTAAAAGGAAAGCAAGTTAGAGAATCATTCAAATCTAACAAAGAAGTATACATAACTAAGCCACTTTAATTGCTACACATGGATCTTGTTGGACTAACAAGAACTAGAAGTCTTGGAGGAAAATATTATGCATATGTCATTGTGAATACTGTTTTAGATCCACCTAGATAATGTTTCTCATATCCAAAGATGAGACTTTTTCATTCTTTGAAATAATTACCAAGCATGTACAGAATGAACAAGATTCTCATATAGTTGTCATAAGAAGTGATCATGATGGAGAATTTGAAAATCACAAATTCACTACTTTTTGTGAAAGCAATTGAATTTTGCACATGTTCTCTGCACCAAGAACACCTTAGCAAAATGGAGTAACTGAAAGAAATATAGATTCTTGCAAGAAATGGCAAGGCAATGTTGAGTAAATATAACTTACCTTAATATTTTTAGGTTGAAGTAATGAATATGTCATGCTACATTACTAACAGAATTTTTGCTAGATCTATACTTAACAAAACTCTATTTGAATTATATTATGGTAGAAAACCAAACATTTCTCATTTCTACACTTTTAGTTGCAAATATTTTATTCTTAACAATGGAAAGGAAAATCATGGTAAATTTGATAACAAATTTGATGAAGACATTTTCCTTGGTTATTTCATTGTTAGTATGGCATTTAGAGTCTACAATCTGAAAATTAAAATTATAGAGGTATCCATTCATGTAAAATTTGATGAAAGTACTAACCCCTCTAGAAAGATAAGCAATTTTGATAATGGGATAGGAGAACTCACAACATCTATGGAGAAAATAAAGATAAAAGATGAAGACAAAGATTCTTCACAATCGAAAACGCAAAAAGATGAAGAAACAAATGATAGACTATCCATCAATGAGGTAAATAATGAATTTAACAATTTCCTTCCCAAAGATTGGAGATTTATTCATGGTCATCCTGAAAACAAAGTAATTGGTGATATTTATGATAGAGTGAGAACTAGATCTTCATATCATCAAATATGTGGTAATTTTATTTTCATTTCTCAACTAGAACCAACTTGCATAGATCAAGCTTTAGATGATGAAAACTAGATTATAGTTATGCAAGAAGAATTGGATCAATGCAAATGTAATAATGTGTACTTATTCTAAGGCCCAACCATTAGTCTATTATAGGAACAAAATGAGTTTTCAGGAACAAATTAGATGAATTTGGTATATTAATAAGAAATAAAGCAAGATTAATAGAAAAGGAATACTGTCAAGAGGAAGGAATAGACTTTGAAGAATCATATGCTCCTATTGCCAAAACTAAAGCTATTAGATTGTTACTAGCGTTTGCATCTTTCATGAATTTCAAGATTTATCAAATGGATGTTAAAAATGCATTTCTGAATGGTTTTATCAATGAAGAGGTTTATGTAGAACAACCTCTTGAGTTTGAAAATCCTTATGATCCAAACCATATTTTCAAACTCAAGAAAGCTCTCTATGGATTAAAACAAGCTCCCAGAGCATAGTATGAGAGATTAAGTAAATTGAGAAAAAAGATTTACTAGAGGTAAAGTAGACACCACTCTATTTATTAAGCATGACAAAAGCAATATGCTAATTGTTTAAATTTATGTGGATGATATTATATTTGGTGCAAATAATGATAAATTATGTTAAGATTTCTCTAAAGTAATACAGGGAGAATTTGAGATGGATTTAATGAGTAAGATGAACTTCTTTCTGGAAATTCAAGTAAAATAGATGAACAAAGAAATCTTTATCCATCAAGCAAAATACACCAAAGAATTACTCAAGAAATTTAATTTAGAAGAAGAAAAACCATTAGCCACACCAATGAGCAAATCCATTAAAATTATTAAGGATGAAAAAGGTAAATCTATCTATCAAAAATTTTATAGAAGTATGATAGGATCTCTTTTATATTTAACTACAAATAGACGAGATATTACATTTAGTTTCTACATGTATGCACATATCTAGTTGGATCTTAAATAATCACATCTAGTTACTGTTAAAAGAAAATTTAGATACCTTTTAGATACTCCAAATCTTGGACTATGATATCCAAAAGGTTCAAACTTTGAATTAGTTAGGTACGGCTCAAATTTTACTAGATACAAGGTAGATAGGAAAAGTACCTCAGGATCATGTTAGTTTCTTGGAAGCATGATCATATCATAGTTCTTTAAGAAACAAACATCTGTCGCTTTGTCAACTATTGAAGCTGAATATGTAGCTGTAGGTAGTTGTCGTGCATAAATTTTGTGGATGAAACAACAATTGAATGATTATGGTTTGAAATATGTTGATACTCCTATTAGATGTAACAATACTAGTATAATAAATCTGACAAAGAATCTAGTGTTGCATTCCAAAACTAAATACATAAAAGTTAGACATTACTTCATTAGAGATCATGTGCAAAACCATGACATCTGTTTAGAATATGTATCAACTGAAAATTAGTTAGCAAAAATTTTTACAAAAACACTTCTAGAAGATAGATTTTATAAAATTAGGAGAGAACTTGGTGTATTAGATCCATGTCCATGAAATGCACATTACATAATTTAATCCTAATATAATATTATTGATCACATTAAGATGCCTAAGATCATTCATAAATGTTAATTAAACTACTTGAGAAAGTAAGTCAGAAATTCTGAAACAACATTTAGAATGTGTTAGAAACGACTTAGAAACTCTGACACATCATTAAAAATACATCAAAAATTATGATAGAACATTTAGAATCCTTCAGAAGTAATAGAGAGGTTCTTATATAATCTCAAAACTATTATCATTCACCATAGAAGTTCTGTGATACCCACTCAGAACTTTTGACTCACGGGCTTGATTGCCCTAGAACTTCTGCCTTTAAAAATTCCTTTTTCAAATATCCCTTAGAACTTCTGAGGTTATTAGCACAAAAGTTCTGATAAAACTCTGATCCGCACAGAATCTCTAATACAATGTATCAGAAGTTTTGTCCCCTACAAAAACCCTAGTGTCAGCAACTCTGCACACTTATTTCCTATCTTTGAGCCCCTTCTTTAGAAAAAGCAATTCAAATTTCCTTATCATCTACCTTTTTCCTCCTCCAAATCACTCTCATTTCCATTCATCCCTAGAATCTTTGAAAACCTTCTCCTTCAAAACCCTAAGCCAAAAATTCTTCAAGTTGCTACAAATGGCAAGGACAAAGAAAGCAAGCAAATAAACTGATATCTCATCTTCATGTATGATTTCTATGCAACCATCCAAATATTTCCATTACAAGGGCTAACAGAAGATTAGTTACATATGAGATATTTCTCATATACTTAAAAAGATGCAGCCAAGACTTGGTTCATGATAGTAGCTCCTGGCTCATTGATAACTTGGGGAGCAATTTATAATAAGTTCATTGAAAAATTTTACTATCATATGAAAACTGCTGAATTGAGAAGCAAACTAGATACTTTTGCTCAGATGGATGGTGACGCTTTCAATGAGGCATGTGAAAGGTTTAAAATAATTTTGGTTCAATGCCCTCATCATAGATATCCACTTGAGTTGCTTAACCAATTTTTCTATAATGAACTAACATAACCATGCCAAGGGATGGTTGATAATGCTGCAGGTGGAGCCATGGGAGAGAAGACTCCGGAAGAAACTTATAAGCTTTATGAGATGTTGAGAGCAATTTCCCAATAGAAAAGTGTAAGAGGTAGATCTTGGGGACTTTATAAAGTGAACACTAATTCTAATCTATCAATGCAGATGTCAGAGATGGCTAAGCAGATGAAGGCAATGTGCACAATGATGGTGAAATTGAGGCAATCACAATCTTTTCCAGTAGAGGTTTGTTCTCTTTGTGGTAATTCAAGAAATTCACCTAATGCTTGCCCTTCAAATGAATATTTTGCAAGTGATGCTGAGTAAGCCAATGCTATAAACTTTTACAACTAGAGGCCATAGAATGATCCATACTCAAACACCTACAATCTTGGTTGGAGAAATTATCCTAACTTCTCTTGGAATAATGAAAGAAGTTAGAATCAAACTGGAACCTCATTTTAACCTCAACAAAAAAAGCCTACACTTGAAGAAACATTGCAGAGTTTCATGTAAGAAACACAAACCGACCTCCAAAATCATTCAACCAAATTTCAAAACGTTGATTCCATGTTTCATAACATGGAGGCATCCATGAAAAAGATGAAAACCCAATTAGGACAAATTACAAAAGCAGTACAAAGTCACAGACCAAGGAAGTTGTTTAGCTAACCAGAGCAAGCAAAAGTAATAATAAAACAAAAGCAATAATAAAACTAAGGAGTGGAAAGGTAATTGATAATAAGGTTGGAGAAAAAATTGATAATTCAACTATTTCTGTAGGAATGGAGAAAGACAAGAAAAATACTAAGGAAGAAGAGCATCCAAAGAAGGCAGTGTTTCTAGTAGTTATCCCTCCTGTCGACTATAAAGCACCTCCATAATATGATCCTCCTATACCTTTTCCAGGAAGGTTGAAGCATAGTAAATTTAAGAAATCTTTTTCTAAAATTTATGATATCCTTTCCAAAGTTAATGTTAATTTGCCTTTGCTTGATATGATAAAGAATATGCCTGCTTATGCTAATTTTTTGAAGAAATTAAACACAAGAAAGTGTAAGTATGAGCCACATGAGAAAGTTCTAATTTTAGAAGTAGCTAGTGTAGTTTTACAGACAAACTTTCCATCAAAACTAAAGTATCCAAGTAGTTTCAACATCTCAATTACTATTGGAAGGAAAAATAAGGTAAAGGCAATGTTAGACTTAGGTGCAAGCATTAATTTGATGTCGTATTCTATGTATATGCAATTAAGATTAGGAGAATTGAAACCCATTACAATGTCTTTACAGCTTGCAGACAGATCAATTAAATATTCTAGAGGCATTGTAGAGGACATTCTTGTTTAGATTGATAAACTAAATATTTCTGTAGATTTCGTTATGCTTGACATGGAAAGACAAATGATACCAGAAAGGGAGGTGCCTATTTTTCTAGGATGCCCTTTTATGGCAAACACTAAGATAATCATAGATGTGTATACTGGAAAGTTAAAGATGACTGACTGTCTTAGATGAAACTATGGAATTTTCTATTTATAATTCTTTATCACTACCTTCACATCCCAATGGATGTTTTCAAGTTAATGAATTGGACTCACTTATTTTATCAACTTTTATGTAGGAGGAGACAACTGATAAGCTAAACTTAGTGCTCATCGCAAATGGATTGGAGGAGGATGAAGAGATAATGCATTTGAAAGTTGAACATGATAGCGTAGAGCAAGTCAAAGAAGGAGAAGGTACTAATGAAGGGTTGTCACATGTGAACCCAAAAGTAGAACAACCATCTTTTACATCATCTAAACTGGAATTGAAGCAATTACCTCAAAACTTAAAGTATGTATTTTTAGGTGAAAACAATACTTTTCTAGTGATTATTACTTCTGACTTATCTATTGATAAAGAAATTAAGCTGATGAATTTGTTGAAAGAGCACAAAGGAGCTGTAGGGTGGACCTTAGCCCCACTATGTGCATGAAAAAAATTTTGTTGGAAGATGATGTAAAAACTTCTAGAGAAGCTTAGAGGAGACTTAACCCACATACAAACGAAGCTGTGAGAGCAGAGGTGTTCAAATTGTTAGATGTAGGTATTATCTATCCAATCTCTGACTGTAAATGGATAAGTCCAATGCATGTGGCACCAAAGAAGTTTGGTATTTCTGTTGTAAAAAATGACAAGGATTACTAATGCGAATGACTATAGGATGGCAGATGTGCATTAACTATAGAAAACTCAATGCAGCAACAAGAAAAGATCACTTTTCCCTTTCTTTTATTGATTAGATGCTTGAAAGGATGGTAGGCCATGCTTACTACTATTTTTTGAATGGTTTTTTCGGGTATAATCAAATTCCAATTGCCCTAGAGGACCAGAAGAAAATGTCTTTTACCTGCCCATTTAGTACTTTTGCATATCGGAGGATGTCGTTTAGTTTGTGTAATGCCCCTGCTACTTTTCAAAGGTGTATGATTTCCATCTTTTCTAACATGATTGAAAAGTTTATTGAGGTGTTTATGGATGATTTTTTTTTATATTTGGAGAATCATTTGATGACTAGCTTCATAACTTGAGTTTAGTTGTATGGATATTAATTTGACACTAAGTTGGGAGAAGTGTCACTTTTTAGTAAAAATGAGAATTACACTTAGGCACATTATTTCAAATAAAGGCATTGTGGTAGATAAGGCAAAAATTGAATCGATTACAAAGTTGCCATCACCAATTTTGATCAAAGGAGTTAAAAGCTTTCTTAGTCATACAGGTTTTTACTAATGGTTTATTAAAGATTTCCCAAATTTTTCTAGGCTGCTTTGTAACTTGCTTGCTAAGGATGTAACTTTCTATTTTGATGAGGAGTGCCTTGTAGCCTTTAATACTTTGAAAGAAAATTTGACATCAGCTCCTATTCTAGCAGTTCCAGATTGGTCTCTTTCACTTGAACTTGTGTATGATGCATAAGACTTTATTGGTAGTGCTATCTTAGGACAGAGAGTAGATAAATTATCTCATGTTATTCATTACGCAAGTAGGACTCTAAATGAAGTACAATTAAATTATTCTACCATTGCAAAATAATTGCTTGCTATTGTGTTTGGCTTGGAAAAATTTTGTTCTCATTTGATTGATTCAAAGATAATTATTTATTTAGATCATCTTGCACTAAGATATTTGCTAACAAAGAAATATGCCAAACCCAGGTTGATCAAGTGGATTTTATTATTGCAAGAGTTCAATCTAACAATTAGGGACAAGAAGGGGTGTGAGAATGTTGTAGCAGATCATTTATCTTGACTAGTGGAAAAGACTGACTTTGAGCAAGAAAGAGGAAAGGAAAACATTCCTATCAATGAGATCAGTCCTAATGAACAATTGTATTTGGTAAAGCAGAGTGAACCTTCATACATTGATATTGTAAATTACTTGGTCAAAGGAATTTTTAATCCTTTGTTGAACTCACAGGTAAGAAGAAAGAAACTGTCAATGGCAAGGCTTTATTTCCGGGATGATCCTGTCCTATTCAAAATATGCCCAGACCAAATCATTAGGCATTGCATTCCGGAAGATGAGCAATAGGGTATTCTAAGACATCGCCACACATTTAGTTATGGAGGGCATTTTGGAGGGAATAAAACTACTCTCAAAGTCTTTCAATCTGGATTTTATTGGATAATAATTTTTAAGGATGCTCATGCTTTTTGTATAATGTGTGATAGAACTTTTTGACGTATGGGACAGTGATTTCATGGGTCCATTCCCACCATCTAATGGGAACTAGTATATTTTGCATGCTATAAATTATGTGTCCAAATGGATAAAAGCTATGGCCACTAAAACTAATGATGTTAATGTTGTGCTGAGATTTTTGAAAGATAGGATTTTTTCCAAGTTCAGCACTCCAAGAGCTATTGTTAGTGATAGAGGAACTCATTTCTGCAATAAGTTTTTTGCAACGCTATTAAAAAACTACAACATCACTCATAGGGTTACAACACCTTATCATCCACAAATGTCGGGGTAGGTAGAAGTTAGTAATAGATAAATAAAAGCGATTCTGGAAAGGACTGTGAAAACTTTATGGAAAGACTGGGCAATGAAACTGAATGATGCCTTGTGGGCATATAGGATTTCTTTTAAGACCCTAATTGGAATGAATCTGTACAGACTTGTATTTGGGAAAGCTTGCCATTTGCCTTTTGAGTTGGAGCATAAGGTTTACTGGGCTATTAAACATCTAAATTATGATATGAAAAAGGAAGGAGAGAAGAGGAAACTTTAGCTTCGTGAACTTGAGGAGCTGTGGAATAAGGTATATGAGAATGCCAAGATCTATAAGGAGCGAACCAAGAAATATTATGATGAAATCATTCATAAACGGTACATTGAGCTTGGGATGGATGTTTTGCTTTATGACTCATGTTTACATTTGTTTCCAGGAAAACTAAAGTCACGTTGGGTCAGTCCATTCCGTGTCACACAAGTGTTTCCTCATGGAGCAGTTGAACTGAAGAATCCAAAATGTGGGAGCACTTTCAAAGTTAATGGACATCGTGTGAAGAAATACAACAGAGAGGACATGCCAAGGCAACTAAATGAAGTGTGGGGAATTGAAAATTTTGTAGAGAAAGGTTTGTCTTGCTCAGACGTTAAATAAAGCACTTCTTGGCAGGCAACCCAAGCTATTTTATCTTTCAATTATTTTAATTTCTTACACAAAGTTACATTAGTTTAAATAATCTTGCTTTAATCATTAGGTTGATAGATTACATTGTTATTCTTCCTATCTGCTTTACTTAATGCATTATTATTTCATATTCGACAAGTTAAAGGCCTAAGTAACAATTTCAAGCAAGGAGATCAAATAGGTGATGATACAACATGAAATTGGAGTTTCAAGGCAACAACAGGGTGCCTCCGGCATTGGAAAACCACAAGGAGGCAAGAGGAGATAGCGAGCGGGCACTGTCAGTACTAGGACTATTCAACAAAAGAAAAAAAAAGAGACAACTGCTTCATGTGATTTCTACATCCAACTACACTTCCTAATATACCAAACGAAGATTCAAGTTGGGCACAAGATGACAACTTAGACAAGTGATCCATTTCAGGGAAGTCTTTATTTTCCACTGCTTTATTTTGCATTGAGGATAATATTATGTTTAAGTTTGGGGGTGTTTAAAATTTTATTTGTGTTTATAGATGTTTTTGTCTAAGTTTGGGGGTTGTTATAGTTTATTTATTTTATGTGTTGTGTGTATTGGTTTGGCTAGTTTAGAGTTGCTTATATTTTATGTTTAAATTTTCATGTTGACTTAGCTAAAGGAAATACAAGAACAACTATGACAAGATGCAGTAATTAAATAGGATGGATTCTCTCTTAATGATCAGTAACATTAGATGGGTTTTTTTATTACCATTGCACATGATTTAAAAGGAAGGATCAATGCTACCTCATTATTTAATGATTCTTATGATAAGTCTTTCTTTTTCAGGATTGATGAAAATTTCATTGAGCACATTATGTTATGATCATGCAAAGTGTATGCTGATGAGTTGATAGTGTTGTAAATTCAGTGACTTATTTTGGTTGACACAAGCATTCTATAACTTGTTTGATTATTCCTCAAGATGAAATCCTAGATTACATGTTTACTTGGAAGGGGTTTAGGCATTTTTTTTATCAGTTTGAGTCTTTCAAGCTAACCTAGCACATTCATGTCATAGTGTCCCCATTGAGTCTTGTGAGAGAATGGCATATGCAAAGCATGTGAAAAAACCACCATTTAACTTTTCTTTCTTTAGGCTTATCATCAAACCCTTTTTAGCCTGAAAAACCATGCTTGACCCATAAGAGACATATTCTATACATATGGTTGTTAGAGAGGCATGAGTGAAGCAAAAGAAATTAAGTTTGGGGGGAATTGAAAAGAAGAATGCCATAAGAAGAAGAAAAAGGATAAAACAAAAAACATTAGTAAGGAATCATCTTTTAAATGGGGGAACCACATCTATATGAACTCAATAGAAAATAAGTTTGGGGTATGATAGTAATGTAGACCATAATAGTAGGGGGGGCACCCCCTAATGAACTTGACAGAAATAAGTTTGGGAGTGTGATAGTAATAAAGCCCATAATAATAAAAATAAAATAAAAAAAGAATCCTAAATGAATTTTTTTTAAGAGAGTGAACATTCATATGCAATTCCGTTATGATCTCTTACCTTATGTCTCCTTCTTCCTTTTCTGTGTTAGCTAAACCCAAGGCCCCATTACAAGCTTAATAAAAGACCTATTGATCCAAGTGAACAAAGTCATCTACATTAGTGAAGAGGGATCATGAAAAGCAAACTTATGGAGTGTTTTTTGAAGATTATTAGAATCACTGGTTTGCACATTATTGACTAAAAAGTATGCATATAGCATAAAATTAATATTACACACACATACACATTTTCACTTCATGAAAGGATTGATG
>JAYJMB010048932.1:0-29847 GCA_036873735.1 Pouteria campechiana
AGAGAGATAGAGAGAGAGAGAGAGAGAGAGAGAGAGAGAGAGAGAGAGAGAGAGAGAGAGAGAGAGAGAGAGAGAGAGAATGGCTTCTGCTTCTGCAATTTTGCTGTGTAGAATCTGCCATGAAGAAGAAGGAGAGGGAAGGGAGAATTCGAAATCCATTGAAGCTCCATGCGCTTGCTCGGGGACACTCAAGGTGATCGAATGATGACAACAACACTCTCCTTGGGTTGCTTTATTCTCTCTTTTCAAATTTGAATTCATGACCGTTGCCTTCGCTTCCTCGCAGTTTGCTCACAGAGAATGCATACAGAGATGGTGCGACGAGAAAGGAAACACCATTTGTGAGATCTGTCTCCAGGTTTGAATCTCTGAACTGAGATGGGTTTCCCAGTGGTTTCATTTTGGTTGAATTTTCATTCTATATTTCTTCTTCCATGCGGTAAAAAACGATTCTTTCGGTGCTTTTTAACGAGTTTTTGCAATGGTGGAAGTTTGGATGTTTGCTTGGATGAGGATTGATATGATGAAAGCTGGGTCCTTTCTAGCTCGGTCTTGAAAGGTGGAAAGCTGGCTTTCTCGAATTGCAGCATCCACCTCTCAGATGTAGAAAATGTGTTTTCCTGGGCATAGATTAATTAACTTTTGGCGGTTGAGAAGCATTCTTTCCCTTTTTCGATTGCATTTTGCCGAAACAGAAGGTTGGATGGTATTAATCTTCATGTTCATCTTGTTGACAACAGAAATTCTTCTTCTCCTAAAATGACTTTGATGCCTGCCTGTTTTTCTTTCTTTTCTTATTACAAGCTTTTGAACTTCCTATCCAAAACAGGATGCACGGAGCCCACCCCAATCAGCCGGGATGAGGCTTCAGTAAGGATGGTAATTTGGAATTGGACATTGTAAGGAATGACAGAACAACTTAACAGGAAACTTTTAAATATGCAGAATTTCGAGCCAGGATATGCAGCAGCGCCGCTGCCAAAGAAGACACGACTGGCTGATATTGCTGTGACAATAAGGTAATTTCCAGCGTATAATGTTCCTTGTTTTGGGTCCTCTTTATAGCATTTTCGTTAAAAAAATTTGTTTCGGTTTCCTGTCAAAATTGCGCTAGGTATTTGGCATACCTGAATCTTGATGAAATGCTGTATGCATAATTGGATTGATTCTTGCCGTTTGGAATTATAAAAGTGGAATTCAATGGTAATCAGAGAGGTTCTATCAACAGCTAATTGAATCAAACATAGGTTCAATTGGTGCTTTACTAGACCAAGTTACAATTTTGACCATGGGCTCAACAAGACAGCAATTGTATAAATAAACATTGCTTCAATTGGTTTAAAGGTGTGTTTTGTGCATGTTCAACTAACCTCTTGCATTTGTAGGCCACTGAAAATTCATGTTGTTTATTTTTACCTTTCAAAGAGCTGTTGGACGGATAGGCTCCTATTGTTGTTCACCAGCTTTCAGAAATATAGGGCACTGCATTTTGCTTTATGTTCCCTTGAGAGATAAAATTAAAATGGGATTTCTGAAATGATTGAATTGCAACAGAGAAAGCTTAGAAGTGCCAAGACAAAACCATGAGCTGGCTATTGCTGTGGAGGAGGACGAAATTCTTGAAACAGACTATGCTGAATGCTCATCAGCATCCGACAGAACTGCTACATGTTGTCGATCCATGGCTGTAATTGTAAGCAATTCTCTCTACCAACTGAAAAACGAACTGATTGTGACAAATGGTTTTAGTGCAAGTCACTTCAACTACGTTTTTTTTTTAATTATTGTAAAGCAAAGTTAGCAATTGGAAGTGGTCCTGTGAGGTCCACCATTTCAAACCAATAAGGTTTGGACCACCAGCAGATAAGGAAGGTGTTGCGATTTCTTAACAACCATCTAGTGATGATTGATCGGTTGCCCTCTACCAGAATTTAGTGGATGTCACTTCCAAAGCACCATTAATCACTTTGAAATTATTGATGCTAATATTTTGACATGGGGCCGTTGATATGAATCAATGATTCTGAGATATCTTGGATTTATAGTCAAATTGAATTGCAAGAGGTGCATTAAATGAAGCAAACAAACTAAAATGGAGGTGGGACCATTTTGATTTTGCAACGATGACTGACTCCTGATTGAGATTCTGTCTGTCAGGTTAAGATGTTATACGAATAATTAAATCATTTCAACTTCATTGTTCTTTGTTTAAATGATTTGTGCAGTTTACCTTGCTGTTGCTTGTGAGACATCTTGTTTCCGTGCTTACTGGTGTAAAAGACCATTATGCATTTACACTTCTTACAGTAAGTTGTCACAGATTTTAATCTAACTGCAATGTCAAAAACAATATGATTTCTTCACCTTTTCTTCCATGACACTTACCATTGTTTTTTACTAGCAACCTCACACCTCATTGTGATTATTTGGTGAATTCTGCAGCTGCTTGTTGTAAGAGCCAGTGGAATTGTTTTGCCTATATATGTAATGCTACGAATGATTGAAGTGATTCGACGATGTTTGCAGCAGCAACAGTATAGTGTTAGTTCCTCAACTTCCATTGCATGTAGTTTTAAAGACAGGAGAGTTAGTAATTTTTCTTTTATGAATTATACACAATGAACTGTTTTCCATCATTACCTTCTGGTCCAGCAGAAAACCTATGAGAAAACTTGGGCTGGGAGTTCTTTTACTGAAATTGTGCATTCAGTGCATTTCAAGCATCCGCAACTAGTGCATAGACTAGAGTTTTTACTTTTGCCATAATGGATGGATGAAATAGACAAGTTGGCAACCTGTCCATGTTGCCTCAGGCAAATACCATCTCGTGTTTTTTACGCTAACCATAGCATAATGATATTCATGTCTTCAATTGTTCGTTACAGGAAAATGACGCTACAATCCATGGAATTTCTATGCTGATTTGAACCCCACTAAATCTCTGTCTGCTTTTGTTTGTTACAGGAGAGTGATGCTTCAAATGATGAAGAATATGAAGAAAGTGAGCGGCTACAGCATACAGTTTAAATTGGTCAGTGATGGGATTTTCTCTTAATTCTTTTGTTTGCGGCCCGGGCTTCTGGATGTAAATCGGGCTCCTCTTCGATGCCAAATGAAGTCATTTTCATGTAATCCCCCATCCTACTATTTGGCTGGCGTTTTATGGGTGTTGTATAAGGAATTGAAACGGTTATAGCGAAAGAGATGCTCCAATCTCTCCTTTCAGGTTGTACTTGGTTTGCAGTTTAGTAAGCCTATTTTCTTCAGAAAAAAAGGCTGGAAAATACATCCCAACTAAATTTTTTTTTCCCAAGAAAGCAACTTCATTTTAGGGTTTCTTAACTATAGTATATAGCATGTACCCACTTAAAAAATAGGGTATTTATAAAATAATATTAAAAATTTTAAATTTATAAAAAAATGTCTTCAATCAAAACTACCTTCCAGATTTGGAATGACTTATTTATTTCAATGGTTTTTTTTTGGATTAAAATATAAATGCTTTTACAATTTAATTACCCAAATGTGATTTATTTGCAAGGCCTTTAGTTCTGTGAATGCAAAATTATTCCGGTTCAACCTAGGGTTAGGTTGACAACTGGTTGAATACTTGGCAACTCAGTGGCTCAGTTGGGCCTCTCCATGCGCAGGAAGTTGTGGGTGGGTTTTTTTTTTTTTTTTTTCCTTGAAATGTGTTTTTAGTTTAATCTTTTTTATTTTTTTACCGCTTTCCAAACCAAGTACACCTGGTTGAGTACTTGGCGACTCAGTGGCTCAGTTGGGCCTCTCCATGCACAGAAAGTTGTGTAGAGTGTTTTTTTTTTTTAAATGTATTTTTGGTTTTATCTTATTTATTTTTTACCTCTTTCCAAACCGCAGCATTGATCATGCAAGCTTGAGTCAAGCATTTTTTTCAAAGATTGCAATTTATACTATTGAATCATTTTCTTTATTAGATTTATTATTCTTATTTAACGGCCTTCCTCCTTATTTACAGTTAGAAGGTAACTCAAATGAAGAGGTCAAGATACTAGAAATAAAATAAAACATAAGCTTACCAAATACTGTGCTCGATATGCTAATACAACACATTCAATTATAGAAATATATGCAATAATTAACTATTTAGTTTAATAAGTTCTATGATAGAAACAAAGAATTATATAGGCAGAAAATATTATTAATGTTAAAAATTTTCATCTTAATTTAGTAGTAAATTTAATTTATTAAATTAATTAAACAATAATAGACAAATAAATTTAGTAATATTTCTTTTATCATTATCTGCTTATCTGAATTTTATAATTTTAAATACAGGTAGCATTTTTTTGATTTTAGACTTGATTTTGCTCAAACTCAATTTCTTGAATTTAATTGAATGTGACAACTACTAGCTACACTTAAGTCATTAATACCACCCTGCCGGTAGAAACCTCATCAACACATAATATTTTATAAAAATATTTAATGTTAAAAGTAAAAAGTAATTATGTATGAGAATAGTATATGAGTTTTAAAGTATATAACTAGTTCTCGATACTTATTTGAAAATCAAGTTTATTATGATAACTACTAGGCTCTGAAAAATATAACTAAATAAACATTATTAAATAATACATTATATTTACATAATCATAAGCCTTATAAAGATCAATAGCAAAAAATGATGGTTAATTGTAAGTTATTTATATGGTGGTGAGTTGACATAGATTTAATATAATTGTTTAATCAATGGTCTATATAATAATTTAAAATAATTAAAATTATTTATTAAATTAATATTTAAAATAGACATTTACTTATGTAACTGATTAACAATAAAATCGATCACTGCAATATTATCAATAATTTATTTTTAATTTACTGCAATGTCTCAATTAATTTCACCTGAAATAAGATAGACAAAACTAATTAACATTGATTGCTAACACTAATTAACCTAAAATTAATTAATTAACTCTCACCTTTTGCATACATTTCTCTAAGTTTTTCGATTTTGTAATTTTAACTTCATAATTTTATGTTTTATAATAAACTGCTATTTATGAAAATATTTAGCATATTTGTAACTTGTTCATAACTAAAATTATGACAAATCTCAACAGAAAGCAAAATATTTTTTTTTAATTATAAAAATACTTTCAAATAATGAAACTTTAATCAGACTTTGTAGTGCATAATAGTGCGACCAACGCATGATCTTTACAAGTTCGTCCATGATGATGGGTATAGAAGCCTCTTAATTGTAAGACATCAGCCACTGATATTTAGCCCAACTTTAATTTTCAATGATTTGGGTGGTCAAAAAGGGTCGGCTGCTTCTCAAACTCAAAAGTGTGGAATTTGCTTGAAGCCCAAGTTAGCAGATTCGCTGTGCAAGGTGTTGTAAAGACACGCGTTGCCACTTTCAGGCACATATATATATATATATATATATTTTTTTACATATTTAAATTATAATAATTATTTAATAATAATGCTTTTTTCATTTTTACATATTTAATGGTATGGATGGAAGAAAGGTGAAATATATGGATGTGACGATATAAATCGTAATAAATATTTTAGATAAAAAAATCAATGATTTAGAATATAAGTAGTAATTGGTAAAAAAAGTTACTTAAAAAAATCAATGATCCGTTTCTTGGCAATCGCGGCATGCTATCTATGACATCTGCTTGTAACCCAAGTAATCAGATTCTCTGGAAAGATACGTGTCGTGTATTCATTTTTTGTTCGTTTAAATTATATATAATTATCATTATTAGTGACTTGTTTAGGTAAAGAATAAACATTAAATTTTAATTAAATTTTCTTCAAAAAAATCCTTTTTCTTATCGTGCGACTACGCAATGTTACGGACGCCATCCCCACCTTTGTAAGTTCCATCTCCTTCTCCCTTTTCTCGCGGAAGCCTCAGTACTCCTGCTTTTCACCTGCCTCTATTCTTCTCATTCTCACCGTTACTGACACCTACCTCTCTCCTTCTCCGGCAATGGCGACAATCCGCATCCGCAGTCGCGATGGACTGGAGCGCATCCACCTCCCCAATCCGCCGTCGGCAACCGCTCTTTCCGATCTCAAATCCCACATCGAGTCCCAGCTGCGGGTGCCCGTGGCCTTCCAAACTCTCTCTCTCAACCAGAACCTCCTCCTCGCCAAAACCCCCTCCGACCTCCAAACCCTCTCTCTTGACTCCACCGTCGACCCCGCCACCCCTCTCTCCGCCCTCAACCTCGCCAATGGCTCCATCGTCTACCTCTCCTACCCCTCCGACATCGACCGCTCCATCCCCTCTCCCGCCGCCTTCTCTCCCGCCAACTCCTTCGGCCGCAACAAGATGACCATCGACGACCTCATCGCCCGGCAGATGCGCGTCACCCGCCAGGAATCCCCCCACTGCGACTCTGTCTCCTTCGACCGCGACGCCGCCAACGCCTTCCAGCACTACATCAACGAATCCCTCGCCTTCGCCGTCAAGCGCGCCGGCTTCATGTACGGCCGCGTCGCCGACGGCGGTCGCGTCGAGGTCGATTTCATCTACGAGCCGCCGCAGCAGGGGACTGAAGAGCAGCTCTTGCTGATGAGGGATTCCGATGAGGAGGCTCTCGTGGAGGCCGTCGCGCTTGGGCTTGGTATGCGGCGGGTTGGGTTCATATTCAATCAGACCATTGGGCAGGATAAGGGCGATTATACAATGTCGAGTGCGGAGGTGCTGCAGGCGGCCGAGATGCACGCGCAGAGCGGGCTGAAGGAGTGGGTTACGGCGGTGGTGAAGTTGGAGGTGAATGAGGACGGTGGAGCTGATGTGCATTTTGAGGCGTTCCAGATGAGTGATATGTGTGTGAGGTTGTTTAAGGAAGGGTGGTTCGAGACAGAAAGCGGGGAAGGATTGGATCCAAAGCTGTCGCGGATGAAGAAGGAGGTCGTTGTTGGGGGGAAGGATACTACGGAAGTTGACAATGATTTCTTCTTGGTGGTTGTGAAGATCTTGGATCATCAGGTGACCTTGGAATTTCCAACTTCTATTGTTGTTGTTTTTTTCAATTTGGATTGGTTCCTGATATAGTGATATGCCATAGGCTAACTAGTCTAGAAAGTAGTAATGGAATTAATAGCAGCAACTGCTGGAAAAAAAGATCCTTTTAGTTTTAGAGGAGAAATGCCTCAGTAGAATGCCTAGTTTTATAGAGAGTATGTTATCTGGTCTGCATTTTCTCCTCCTAAACTGCACACCTTTATCCCCTTAAATTAAGATCTCATCAGATTACTCCAACTAACTTCAATCACCTAAACGTTGCCAATGCTACAACTTACTTGAATTTGAAAAGACTATTACTTGTCCTTAGATGACAGCTAGAAAAATATCTGATATATCTAGTTGATGAAAATTGCAAGCAAAAGTTCCTATTGATCCATCCTGGAAAAGGCTGTCATGATATCAAGGTAGCAATTTGAAATATGGATTTTACTATATTCTAGACTTCTATTTTGCATCTTCAAGATGCATACTGAATGATTCACTGAGAAGAGAAGATGAAGGGATTCATTTGCTTAGGCTGGCGCACACATATTTTAGGCACAAAGTGATCTATTGGGTTTGGTTTCATTTATGCATGTTTGGGATTTTAGAAATCGAAGTTGTAATTTTTATTTTGTTGGGTTTGATTGGCTGTAATTTTATTTTTATTGGGTTGAGTTGTTACTACTTTTATTTAAAGTTTATTAACAAAATTTACTAAAGCTTGTATTTGGGTTTGTAATGGGTCAATACAGGCTTTTATTTGTGTCTTTATCTGTGTTTCTAATGACTCTCCCATTTCTTAGGCCTTCTAACAAGTTTAGATTTAGAGTTTAACTTTTTTAAGCGTAATCTTTATCGATATTGGCATTGTTCCTTGCGCCCTTTTGAATCAGTTTCTGATTCTCTGTTCTCACTTCTCAAATACTGGAGTGACCAATGCTGAGCTTGCATGTAAGGTAGACACCTGATTGGAAAATGATGAGGAACCGAAAGAGCCAACAAGAAATGCAAATATAAACTCATTACAAACTCAATACAAGTCTTATGAAATTCTGTAGCAGAGTTGACCAAAGAAATGAGTTAGATGAATTAGATGTTTGTATCATTAGCAAAGCACCCTATTGAAGACCAAAAGTGTGGTCTCCAAGAGTTGAATATAAGGCAATATTCATGTAATTGTCAATCTCTTATTCCTGTAGGCTATAGTGCCCAACACTTTAGAATCATCCACTATCCACTTCATGATCAATTAGTCATTCAACAGATGAGTTGCTCCATAAATATTCTAATGAATCTCTGAATTTGATCGTTGAGAGGTCACCACCAGGTATTCCATTAGTAAAGATTGAAGAACAAACAAATAAATAAATAACCGATTTGGTCATTGATGAATAGTTGTTTGACTGTCGATTTAAGATCATTGAAAATTTAAACATGATGAAAGATTCAAGCATTAAGAAGATTGAAAATTTACAAGATGTGAATGAAGGGATGATCAAGACAATTCTTAGCCATAAATTTATTTTAAAAGTGGAAGGGCAACTTTTCAAAAGACATCATGTAAGAATGGAATTAAGAACTTGATGATCTACATTTATATTAGTTATTCATGACAATATTTGGGGCATTTAGCCAAATGATGGGTAAAGTTGATATCATGATCTTAGCTCAGGAATTCATGGTCTGACATAACAACTTATTCTTAGAAATTTGCATCATTTGTGTAGGTAACGGGTTCTAGTGCCTCAAACATGAGCATCAAATCAAGCCCCAAGTTTTCGTTTTAAGCATCAGTTGAAGGCGTCCCCACCACATTCATTTCTCATGATAATAACTGTGGGATTTAGCTAGATGATGAATAAAGTTGGTATCTTGAACGTAGCTCAGACATTCAATGTCTGATGCAACAAGATATGTTCAAGTCACGTTCCCTCTACATAATAATCTGTCTCACTAGCTTTATCCAAGATGAAGCCATCAGCCATTGTTTTGTCCAATGCTAACACGTCTCTTGTTCTTCTAGTCCTGCTGCCTATTCTTTAAACACCTTAACCACTGGGTTCAAAGTTCTGTTGCTCTTTGGTCAAACCATCTAGGTTTACTGCTAAATGTTTCCTTATCTGCAATTCTTCTGTTTCTAATTCTATATTCATGCTGCTCACCTGTCCCGAATCTCTGTATCGTCCTTTTACCATGTTAATTTCGTGAGCATGCTGTTTCGTAACTGGTCATCAACTCTGTCAGATAAAGAATTGGTCTTGTATCCATTCTGCTGTGTCTGGTGATCACCTAAAACCTTAGTAGCACTTCAACAACAACTCAGCTCTAATTCAATGAGCAACATACTTAGCATCTTTGCTGTCTGAATGTATTCATCCATGTTGCCCATTCGATGAATTGGGTTTTTTCTTGCTAAGAACGGAGTTCCTCATTTTCACTTTTACTGTCACAAAAATTGGTTTGCATATTCCTTGTTTTAGTCAATACCATTAACCATTTGAATAACTCCTCCCTAATTTCAATTCTGATTTAGATGTTGGTTGCACTTATGATTTACAAGTGGATTGAACCAACCTCCTACAACTTTGAAATGTTCAAAAAAGTTTTATACCTTTTCCCTAGGACTTCATTGGTACTCGAACAGTTGATTGTAGGATCATAGGCTTATAGCACCTAGGAATTATCATCATCAAATGCTATTTATGATATTAATGTTGCAAGATCTTATTTTTGCTTGCTCAAATATAATAGATTTCTAATCATAAACTTAATTATGTTCTAATTTGCAGAAAATTTTGTTGATATTGTTCAGCCAAAGTCGTACTTGGTTGTTAATCAATCTTGTATCATATGCTGCGTTAATCCTGTTTGTGGTTGAATTCTGTGGTTAACGGAGTAATAAAGTATACCATGTTAAAATTGGGTTTCATTACATATCTTGATGGGAATTCTGTTCTTCGACATGTATTTTAGGCTTCTGTAGATCAACTTCTAGTATGCTTTAGCTTACGATGGTTGTATTGTGATGCAGGGCCCGCTTTCAACAACCTTCCCAATTGAGAACAGGATGACTTTGGTGACGATGAGGGCGCTGAAGAGCCACCTGGACCGGGCAAAGCACCTCCCATTTGTGAAGCGCATATCTGATTTTCACCTTCTGCACTTGCTTGCAAGGTTTTTAGACGTCAACTCTGATGTTCCTGCATTGGCCGAGTGTGTGCAGATGCAGAGCCCTGTCCCAGAAGGTTATCAGCTCTTGATAGAATCTCTGGCCAATGCATCTTGACTTCTCTCACATGCCAGTTGAAATTTCAGGAATGCAAGGACATCACCTGATCATCTCGCAAGGAGTAAGGATGTTCATCCCCTTTGGTTGTGGCATTGGAAAATGGTGGCAATTTCTGTAGCAGTGTGTTTGTAGACATTCACTAGTTTGTATGATGGTGGATTCCTTCACCATTGGTACAGTAAGCAAATACAAAAGAAAAAGAAAAACACCCCGCTCAGCTTTATCCATGTTCTATCATTCCATGATCTTGTGGGGTTGGAGAGACTGAATTTTTTTCTTTACCTTTATTTATTTAGAATAATATTTTTTTCTACATTATTAGTTCTCTTTCGTCGAAAAACACCCCTTGGCCTCGGCGGCTCTCCTTGGTCTGCTCCTATTGGCTTTGGACGTTCTCCTCTCACCAAGGAATACAAGGTTGTCCGCTTGTTCTACGTGAATGAAGAAGGCTATGAAATAGGATCCCAGGTTTATACTCTATGCAAGGGCTCCATGTGAACAAGAGTAGAAGGTTGTCCCTATAGGGGCTATAGGGTCGAAGCCGTATGGTCCTTTTGTTCAAGGATCCCTGCATTGGATCCTCAGTAATGAAGAGGATTATACAAATTGCTCGAGGAAGACTCGTTTCCGATTCCACATCCAGAATGCCTTTATTTATATAATTTGATTTTGGTGGAGTTGAGAGGATGTCACAGTATAGCAGAACATGATCCTGATTACGATGTTTTTAAGCCTGCATATGAACGCTGAAGGACTATCAGAACTACCAATGGCTGAAAGATCGCAGCACTCGCTGAAACGCATACTTCCATATGAAACTGAGGATTGATTGCTTTTCGTTCGACGACCAATGAGATTGCCTGCTAGTTTGGATGCTCAGCTGATGATTTGCATTCTCTCCACTCTTGGGGAAATGGGCTACTAAATAATGAGAATTGAGGCTGGCGATGTCAAAATGAGCATGTGTTATTCTCTATTACTTGATGAGATCGCTTTGAATCCTCTCTCAGTAGTTTGGTCCATCCATAAGAAACTATCCTGCTTTCGAAGCATCCACTACATCGGATATTTGATGGAAGAGATCTTGGATTATAAGTCTACAAAGAAAACTTCGATATTCATGTCACAATCTACAGAGTCAATTTGATTTTGTGTTTTTCTATTCTTAAAAACTGCTCTCAGATCCGATCTGCTCGTTGATACAAGTAGTGGTTTTTTTAACACCACGTTCCTATGTTGCACCACCTACCTTTCAAAAAAAATTACTGTAATAATAAATTTTGTATTTAGTGTGTTAGATTCTAAAATTAATTATTTCATTTTTAAAAATTTCGCACAGTTTTAGATGGAACTGAATTCATTATTTTCCCATCAAATCCAAATAGAAGATGGGGGAAAAAGACATGCTTAAAACTTAGTGATAAAACATACTTAGAAAATGGTAGATAAATAACACCCAAATAAATATTTTTCAATTGAAATAAAAATAAGAATTTTAATTTCTTTTTGGCGGCTGTGATCATCGTCAGGTGTGGGCTGAGATCACCGCACGCAACGAAGATGCATGAATATGCTGGGATTTTTGTTTTCTGGTTATTGGATGCTTGTGGAGGCTTTTGGTCCTGCTGCTCTCAGCATCCACGCACATGGGAGGCTGAGGTTGATGCAGAAGGTTGCAGAACTGATGGCCACCACAAATGCACTGCAGCAGCAGCCGAGAAGAGCACATGGCCGCCACTCTATGATGTCAAACCCCGTTGATTGCACTCCTTTTCATTTCTCCTCTGACACTTAAAAATCTAGGCAGACTCAGCAAATCCGCCGAAAATCCCCACTTACAGATCAGGAGACTGAGATGTTGCCGGGCAGAGAGGCATTGGACGACAGAGGGCTAGAGCTCATACAAGGCTTTATCAATATCTTACGAATGGTCTAAAATCTCTTTTCTTTTTCGAATCTTTAAGACAATTCATCTCAATCATCTTAATCTCATGATATAACTTTGCGTTTATACTACTCCCAATTGCAGAGTTTTAATCATGTGAGGACTTCGGCCACCAGATCTGCCCACTGAGCGGCCAACGAACTGGAAAAAACTGGAATGATCTGTTTTCGCCTGCAGCTTACGTCCGCTTCTACATCTGATCGACGGCTGAATTTTCATCTTGTAGACACTCCTGATCGAGTTCTAACAGATGGTCAGCTTCGATCACAGCCCTTGCTTTGATACCGATGCAACTCTAATTGTTGTAATTTTAGAAAGCGATCAATGGAAACTATCCTTGATTACAAGGAGAAATTTACAGCATAAGGAACTCTTCTTCTTCTTCTTCTTCTTCTTCTTCTTCTTCTAATTCCATCTAAGCAAGAGCCAAGAGGCAACAGCAACAGGCGCTGGCCATGGAGAATAAATGCTCTCTCTCTCTCTCTCTCTCTCTCTCTCTCTCTCTCCCTCCCTCTCCTTACAAAGAAGAACGATATCTTTCCGTGGAAAATGGAAACACCAACTAAGCAAAGATGATGACGACGCACGCAAGTGCCGAGTGCCATTCAACAAAACAAAGGCTTTAAATGCGGGCTATGTTATCCTAGAGAAAGGGTCAAATGTTCATTTAAGCACTCTTTCCAAGTATCTTATTCACAAGTAATTGCCATCCATTCTTCCTGGACTCTCAACCAAAAAAGTCTTTTCAGCGTTGCATGCCGAGAGGCGTGCCAAACTAATGGTGGACCAGAGAACGCAACGGAATGACCAAATCATGGACGCCATCATTGGCTAAAAGATACAGCAAAGATTGTGGAGTGGGGTGACCCTGTCATTTCATTTATAAACGGCATGATCTTAGTGTGAAAAGGGAAAGTGATGTTTCATGAGATTAGGCTGATGATGATTGGAAAATCTCCCACCACCCGAGTCAACATCCTTTTTTTCATATTCCCAAAAATGAACCTATAAGTCCGGCATTACCTATCTGTCTTTGAAGTTTCTTGTGCCCTTTAGGCATCCGATAATAAAGCACTTGAACAGATGTAAAGGTCTACAACATTCTTTCTGGAAGTCCCATTACTCTGGACTTGAATTTTACTTGAGTTTTCAAGGATCATCTCCCATGGAAGTAGATAAATCAAGAGCAAGGCTTCGAATACTCATTACAAAACACCTTCAATTATATGACCAAGTACTCAAATCCTACATCATAACGGTTATCTTTTCTACATCATTGAGAAGTAATGGGTTGTGAAATACAGCCAAGACAATAGAATATATAATGTTGGGAAGTTAGCATTGAACACTGTAATTTTTTTTTGGAAAAAAAAACTCTTAGAAAAGGAACAAATGCTGATGCGGAACAAATTCATTCACTCAATCAGGGATGGGTTTACTTAAGTTGCTGCTGGGTAGCGGAAAATCAACCGAAATATTTGAATTTCATTCATGTCTCTGTGCCTTGAAGAGTCAGAACTCAAGAGATCAGAATGTTGACGGATGGATGAATTTCCCTATTACAGAGGACAACAGTCCTTGATCTTAGCATCCTTGAAACATTTGGGGAGTAATCCGTAATTGGACGGGCATTGCTTGCAATCCTTCGAACAATTCTGTAGATTCAATCTCTCTGATTGGAATGCAACTTAAAGGTGAGATCACTCCATTTCTGGGCAACCATTCGAGCCTCTAGACTCTGCATTTATCTTCAAATTCATTCTTCAGTTCGATCCCTACTCGACTTGGTCTTTGATCGGATCTCATCGAGCTGGTCCTCTTTAAGAATTTGCTGTCGAAGCGATTCCTATTGAGTTGGGGAACCTGGAAAAATTTCAGGTCTTGGATTTGGTCGTCAACTTCTTGGAAAGCAGCATTCCCACAAGCATTGGCAGCTACATGCCCCTGGTCGCCTTAGGCCTGAGTGAAAACAATATGAAAGGGGAGATTCCTTCTGAGCTGGGAAATCTGAATGAACTTCACATTTTTTATTTGAGCAGCAACTTCTTGAATGGCAGCATTCCGAGAAGCATCTGCAACTGCACTAGCTGCTCTTCAGAGATAAACAGAGGTTGGCTACAAAGACGATGAGAAGGCTGCCAATTAGCTTTTCTTCCGTCCAGTTGCTCCTAGCAACAACCATCCGCTTGGTTCTATCCAGCTGCCAATTGAGATGCTTGGGAAGAATTCTCTAACAAAGAAAACGCAGATTGCATGGGCAGAGGAGTGTCATCCACAGACTAGCAAGCCACGATCATTCCGTGCAGACGAAACAGGCGACGGGTTGTGCAGGCGACGGGTCGTGCAGACAATGCCCAAGCCGCACAGCCTGATCACACAGGCAGGAAGCTCCCCCAGCTCGCTCAAACAGGACGGGTCGCGCAAGTAAAACCCGCCCCATCCGGACGAGTTCGGCAGGAAGCAAGCGACTCGCGAAGACGGAGTTGTTTCCAGACATAGGTCGCGGAAGCTGGACAAATCGCGCAAGTGATGAAGGCATTTCCTAAAGCGGCAAATCCAATAACGTTTGTGCAAGCAAGTTGGCAGCAAGCTATGCAGTCAGCAATTGAACTCACGCAGGAGACATCAATATGGACAGAATGGAGCAGGTCGCGCATGCGGGGAGGCTTGATGAACAGGTCGCGCAACCAGTGTTTTCCAGCTAGGCAATAACTTTCTTTTCCATTTGCGCGGGCCATGAGGAAAATCAAAGTAGCGTAGGCAACAATTAATGGGGAGCAACGGAAATTTTCTCTCCCTGTCAGACATTGCAGAAAATGGTCCTGAGCTAAAGACTTCTCCACCCAAATTCATGGTTTGCATTCCATGGATGTGTTGTTCGTGAGAAAACAGCATTGAAAAGCCTCTCAGCACTATCCACGTACAATTGGCGTAGAGAATACAAGTTGCGAAATTTCCCCTTTGATTCCGCTACCTGGTAGGGCAAACAAAGCCACCGAGCTGGCCACGTCGTTCCTTATTTCCACTAACAGGTCGCGCAATCAAAGGGATGCCATGATTTATGAGGTCGCGTAATCAATGCTTGAAAGCAACATGAGCATAGAAAAAGCAGTCCACGTCATGCATTCAGATGCTGAAAGCAAATGCACCACTAAGTAGCATAGCCGGTTTGTAGGCAGCGACAAAAAGGAGATATGGATCGGTCTTCACGCTACTAGCTTATGCAGCGTTAACTCCAGCAGCTCGCGCAAGTGATGGCAAGAGGCTTTAACAAATCGCGCAAATGTAGAGAATGCTTAACGAATTAGTCACACAGACAGCGACCTCTCTAAACAACTCGCACGGCCGAAGGTAATGGCCAAGTAGATCTCGCAAACAGGCATTTACCAAATTTGCAACAGAGAAGTGATGGAACAACGGCAAGTGGATTGCGCAGGCCGGCTTCATTTTCTCCCTTGGCAGGACGCGCAAGCAGGAAGCAGCGATTTCTGCCAAAATGAAATCCAGTCGATGAAAAGTGTTAACTGCCCGTCGGCTGTGCAGTCAGTGTCTTAAGCATAGGATGACAGGAATGAAACCAACCGGCGACAATGACGTATATGATGTCCGGACCACGCAGGGTTGGCATCCTACAGAGGCTATGACCAATTCCATCAGCCCGCGCCGACAAGCAGTCACCAGATCCTGCGAACGAAACATTGCAGCGGGAAGCGGCTTTGTCCACCTACGCATTTCAACACTCCCGCAAATGAAACCACGCAGGTGCGAAGGTTGCTGATGTGCCGTGAGTCGATACAATACCTTATCCTCACAACCAGCAAACCGGCTAGCGTGGCGTGCAGATAGAATGGGCAGCAACAGCAAGCCTCTCCGCGTAGACGACGCGCTGCGCAGTCTAGCAGACAGGCAAGTGCATTCCACTTGTTGATATGCCAAGCAGTTGATGCCTTCAGCTTAGTGATGATGTGCCGTGCAGAGAAGACGGGATGAACACTCCGAGCAAGATGCTCTCCCTTTACCCGCGCGGACGGGAATCGCGCAAGCGTGACCCTACGAGGTGCTGGAAGAATTTAGCGAAGTTGCGTCTCAACTCGCTACTGAAGCTGCGCAGCAAATGAATAAAATCAGCTTCACTAAACCTGTTGAACCTTGTCCATTTAGTGCCCGCTTCATCGGTGCAACCAAAGAATTCCCAAGCATTATGCACTACCTATCTGCACGAACGGGGATGCACTAAAACCATCTTCATTGTGCAATTGTATCTGCTATTTCATTATCTGTCTGTGCAGTAGATACCGCTTATCCAACGAGCATTATTATTACCAACGCAGATGGAAATCCTCCATGCGCGCAAGCAAGAATTCCCCTTATAAATAACGCCCACGTAAACAAGAAGCCCAATTTTTCAAAAGATGCGCAGTTGGAGCAACTCTCATCTGTGCAGTCGAACAAAAGAAATAATAATACAAATATATACGTGCATATTTAGGTGGCTGTCGGCATCCAATGGATAAGACCTCTACCCGCGCAAGGGAAGGAATCCGCCTATGTTGCCGACGTGGCTGCGTAGCAAAAATACATGAGGCAAGGCTAAAGGTAGCATATGGGTGAATTGGAGCCGTCCAAACTAGTTGAAGCATTTCTTTTAAAAAACAAAGGGTGAAGTTGGCATGCCCAAAATGCCCCCACTGGTGAAGCTTGCATGCTCAAAATGCCCCCACTGGTGAAGCTTGCATGCTCAAAATGCCCCAATGGTGAAGCTGAAATTCCCAAACTGCTCAAATGGTGAAGTTGGAATTCCCAAACTACCCAAATGGTGAAGCTAAGCCCATTTTTCAGGAATTACCAAAATACCCCAAATGGTGAAGCTAGGCTTTTCCAAGAGTCTCTAAAAATGCCCCCACTGGTAAAGCTGACATCCCAAGAATGCCCCCATGTTGAAGCTGATATTTCTAAACTACCCCCAGAGGACCTCAAGCCTATAAATATCCCTCCCTCTTCTTAAAAGAGAATTTGGAGGAGGAGCTTGAGAAGTCTTCAAGAGGCAGGTGCCTCACTTGACACCAGTGGCCTTTAGCCACTGGTAATTTCTCTAGTGCCTGAAAGTACTCTGCCATGGCCCCACCATGGTACACACATGGGTCCCACCCATGCTGTGGTAATGGTGGGTCCTATATGGCTAATGGACAATAGGATAATGCTAGATTAGACATTTTAAACACATTAAAACCTGTTTAAACCCTGATTAAACTATGAACTGCCTCATAAATCAGGAAACTAATGACATTGTCTTAAATCAATTAAGAACTGTCATTTAGCACTAATCGCTGTCATTAGTGCTAACCATGATTAAGCTTAATTAACTCAAAGTGTAATTAAGTTTAATTCATACAACCTGGATCTTTAATCTCTCACAGTATAAACGGCAGAGATCGCCCGCTTTCAGTTTTCCATGGGATATTGGAAAATACCATTTATTAACTTATTCAAAAGCCTAAGTCTAGGACCGAGTCACTGAGTCATGACTCGCCGAGTTAAACCTTAGCAAATACCACATTCTAATTCATTCAAAAGCCTAAGTTTAGGATTGGATCACCAAGTCAAACCTTAGCAAATAACACTCACCAAATCATTCAAAAGCCTAAGTTTAAAATCAAGTCACCGAGTCACTGAGTCACGACTCACCGAGTCAAACCTTAGCAGATATCATTCATCAAAACATTCAAATCCAGTCAACCTGGCCCACTCTTCCTAAGCTTCTCATGGGTAATTGAGAGAGCCAAGCTAATCTCACTCTTCTTAAACTTCTCATGGGTACTTAAGAGAGCCGAGCTATTCCACTTTTCCTAAGCTTCTCATGGGCAATGTGAGAAAGTTGACCAAAACCTAGTTAACCTAGTCCACTCTTCTTAAGCTTCTCATGGGCAATGAGAGAAAGCTGAACCAAACTTAGGTCACTTGTTTTCTTCTAGTCTCTTTTAGGTATAAATACACTAGAGATCACTCGGTCCTGAGTCCTTCCGGGATATGCCAATTGGGTCACAAAACACCTACTGTCTCTATGGTTTCTTACAGTCTAAACAACAAAAATCACCCGATCTTTATTCCACCCAGGATAAATCAATTAGATCAAAATATCCATTCTTTAGGTTGACCCAGTATCTAGCAACCCAATCTAGAGCCGTATCATCCTATCCGCCTATTGACTTGAAGCAACCTCCTAAATATCAAGTCATTGCAATGTGCTCGGTGATCCCAAAAACAGCACATTCATTTTGAGAGAGTTTTATTTTTGGGTCTCTAAAATACATTGTACTCTTCCTTTTAATCAAGGGTTTTCTCTTATTGTGGAGATGTAATTAGGACCACTTAATGTCTGAGATGTGAACATACAATTTTTTGATGTACACAGCAAGTGTAATCAATTGAAGATAATCAATAAAAATGAAAATTGTTTGATTCATTCCAAAAATGACAAATATGTTGTAATGTTGTTCCATTTTATTGGTTTTTTCCCTCTTTTTGTACTTGTTACAGTTGCAAAGAAGTGAAAGCTAGGAAATGGCCAAGTTAACCGACCTGGAAATGAAAGAAAAGTAATTATGCTTCCTCGCATTCATGATGGAAGGCCCTACTCAACATGTAGGAAAATTTTCCTACTGAGACCAACTTGAACATAACTTGCTTGCAATTAATAACAACCCAACACGATAGCATGTCCAAGCACACCACAAATTAGATAAAAATTGATGCAACTGTATCCCATGTCAACTGCATAACACCCATATGTGCATTTCTCAACAGACCGCAAATAGTTTATCGGATTGATGGATTTCAATATTAGCTAGGATTTTTTATCGCTTCAATTTCAGATGTTTTGAAGAGGCTATTAATAAGATTACCATGCCATCCAAATTTCACATGAAATATCGAATATTTTTTCTCAATCTTATTTCTTCTTTTATTCATTTGTGAGGATCCTCCCAACTCTTTCATTCCTATTCTTCAATCAGATTGCTCGACTTTGATGTGAGGTTAATCCGGTTCCATTGATTCGAATGCAAGCAAGTCCCATCCTCATGAAGTAAGCCTCCTTCAATCTCCTCTTGATTCTCTTGATTGTCAAAAATTTAACATGCATTTTCCATATTCTCATTTCCCATTCTTTCAAACTGTATAATTGTCTTAATACCCATTATTTAGTTCCCTAAACCTAGGTTTACCAATTTCCTTCAATTAACATTATGATTTTGGAAAATTCCCAATGACCTATCTACTTCCCAGCAACATGTTCCTCTAAATTCCCAATTTGCTAAAACATAAGCTTGCATCTTATCAAAACTTGCCCAGATTCAAAGAAACCAAAGGTCTAAATCAGCCCTGGGCTCTAGATATGTTTTTTTCTCAAGATCAAAGATAAGAATGTCAATGGCCAGATGTCCATATGCCCTGGATGGTTATTCCTACCACCAGTTCCATGTTCATCTATTTCCATCTTTTTATTTAATCCATATAATAGTGACTTTTTTACTTGTTCTCCACATATATTTATGAGTCCTATGCTTCTCCATACTGGCCATTCAATTCTTATCATGGCCAATTTGATAATCACAATTTTCAATCCTATAGTCTTAAGCCTATGCAGTCTCCATTTGTATTATAAAGAAGCCAGTTAACACCATTCCAGACGTTATACTCATAGAAAACATATGTCAACAAACCAAAGGCAAATTACAAGGAGATACAAGGCTACTAATTCTACTAAAGAAGCCAAGAGAAAGATAACTATAAAGGCCAGTAATCTCTTCAAGAAGCCATAAGAAACCCATAACAGTCTGTTGATTCACTTATAAGAATCTGCAAAAGATTTCAAGGAGATAAAATATGTTATGAAAGTCTTAATAATGCTGAAAATAGGATGAGTTTCTTTTGATGAATCGGAAAGGATAGTTAACTAAAGAATAAATACACAACTAAAGAATGCACAAATGAGTAATCCAGTGGATGTAAAAATGAAGGCAGTTGTACAATTCTTGCAGTGCCTGTAGAGTCTCAACAAGACTTCAGAGACACAAATCTGAAGCTAGAATGGTGAAGCAGAGATGAATGGCTTAAGCATCCAAATCTGCTTATGCATTGTTGCAAGGAATCAGAAAGTCAGCACCATAATCATGGATGACTTTGAAGGAGAACAAGAAAGGTGGATAAAATTTCAACATCATGATAAGCAAGACATGCTTGTCAAATTATAGACCATCATCATTAGCTATCATGAAAACTGAACTAAGATGCACCTAAGAGGAATATGGAAACTGGAAGAATCCTTTCCAGATCCATGAGAAATCAGTGCAAACTAAAGGCCAAAGCATTGATGGATAGAAGCTGTGGATGATCCATGTGATGTTGTAGATTTGGATAAGATATGGGTCAGTGATCAATTTAAAACTCCAGCATGTGGTGAAAGAGTTAATCAAATGGTTGCTTATAGTTAAGAATTACTTGCTTTAGTTAGTGATCCATGTTAGATAAGGACTTGATTGCTAGTTTTCACATCTTTATGGGCCCAAAACAAAATAGTGCCTGAGTTTCCAAAATTGGTATTCTTTAGCCCATGATGTCAAAGATGACCTTAAAATTGCAACTTTGACATCATTTATGTGACTTAGCAACCATTATTTACAGTCACATAAGATAATTATAAAGTTTAGAGGCATTTTAGTTTTCGACATTATTAAGACTTATTTTTCTTTGCAGGTCAAAACAAGGCATGAGTTGCAAATAATCAATGCAGTTTTTCGCTACTAGGTAGCCACTGGCTAATGGATAGCTTGGATCCTTCTTGCAGTCATTGTTTTTATTCCTCAGGCCAAAAGCATCCCTCAAAGACTGAACCAATACACCCTCAGTATAATTTGCATGATGAGAATATTTATTCTACAGTATAGATCAAAACTGTCTTCTTAAAAGTTTTCTTGTGAGATGAGAGCACCACTCAGGGGATCTTAGTGGTAATCTCAGAATTGACATGATAATATCTTTGCTCAATGATCATTTCTATTCACTGGGATTGAAAAGAGATGTCTAAGGAGTTGTTTTGAAGTATCGATCATACCAGCTATGTAAAGCAAACAAGTAGAATGCTGGTCTTTATGCTCTTCCACTAGCACTAATGCTAAATGGAAAGAATTTAGTGTAGATTAGCCTTGGGAACACACAAGACTTATCATGGTTAAGAATCAACCTACATCACAATTGACAAGTTTTCTTAAATAGCTGTCCTCATTCCTTATGAGAAGAAATCGAACGTTGAATATGTTGCTCATGTTTTCTTCAAAGAGATGGCTCCTCTAGATATTCTTTCGACTATCCTTTCTTATTAAAATAGCAAATTTATCAGTGATAATGGTGAAATTGTAATCAAAAGTGGAAACCCAGTTAAAATTCTAAAGCACCTATCATCCTCAAACAGATGGACAAACACAGGTCATCAGCTGTAATCATGTTAATCTCGTTTACATTTTGTTGATGATCATATTAATCCATGCAACCCCATGTATCAAATAAAGATTTGAGATGCAAAGAATATGCGGACAATGTTGTCGGATTCTCTCCTTCTGAGATTGTATTGGGAACTTAATAACCTTTTGATTTTTTCTCACTTCCTATTACTGCAAAGTGGAATAAGTAATCATTTTGCATAGCAGACTAAGAAAATACGTAAGACAACACAAAGGATAAGCAAAAGTCACAAGACCAGTTTAAGCCAACAATGTTCTGCTCTGTTTAAAGGAGGTAATTAGGTGAGTGGTGGAGTGGTTATACCTAATAGACTGACGAAAGACTCTTATAATAAGCTGCACTACTAAAAAGCCAGTTAGCATGTTTTAAGGAAGCTTGGTGATAATTCTCACATCTAAAGAATGCGGATATCTTTCTTAAGCTAGCTGTGAAGAGAATTGGATTGCCTTCCCCTTAATCCTTCCTTCCCCTTCATGAAGGAGATATATCTCTTGTCACCCTGAGTGGATTTGGTAGAGGTACCAACAGAAATAAAGATTAGCCCACTTTAAAGTGGTAGGCTTGCAGCTTACCATGGACATCACATAAAAACACAATGTATGAGAAAAATAATTTGGATGGAAAAGGTATCATGTAAACTTGAATAAGAAATTGAAGATATGTTGGATAGTCAGAACATTAAAGTCCTTGAAGATGTGTTTGATGGTCGGATCATTTGTACACTCGAAGCGGGCTACCAAAATTTTCTAGAGGATATTAACAGAGTTTCAAACATATCAAATTCCAATGTCAATAAGGATGTAGCTATTCATTTAATAGATTCGCGTCCTTCCATGCTCAATGGGAAGAGAATTGATGCAATTGCTTCCCACCGGACCCACCCCAAGCAGATAATATTCACATGCCAATCCATAAACAACCACATTGATTTACTCAGTGTGTTCAAATTTTATGTTTTTTCCAGAGCACTTAGTTTCTTTCTTGTTAGCTTACAAAAATGTAAGATCAGGAATTTCAAATGCTACCATTTTGGATATTCCAAAGAGTGCACTTTGTCGGTTTTTGGCATTCAAATCTCACGAAACCAAAAATATTTGGAGAAATTTCCTGGGAATCATGATTCTTCTTCACATGGAATATTAAGAGTTGTGATCTCTAACAACAGTCTTAGAGGGCTGCCATTCTTTGCTCATACTCTTTTTTCCTCTATTTGCAACTGAGAACTCTTTGCAAATCTGTTTATTTCCATCCTTCAATCTGGTACACTGACTTCGGTTCACTATTAATCAGGTTGCTTTAAACATCAGGAAGTAAAAAAATAAAAATAAAAAGTTGCTAAATATTAATCAAACAAAAATGAAAAACTAAACAACCTTGGCGCCCAAAAACTAAAAAGAAACTTACACAAAACAATCAGAACATACTAAATGCAGCTACGAATGTGAAAGCAGAAAACAATTGCCAGCCTATTTTAGGAATTCCCACTCTTGCTATCACAGGTCCAAAAGAAAGCAACTTTCAGAAAATTCCGGTAAAAGAGGTGTAATTCCAGCATTTGAAAGTTAGGAAGAATTTGGCAATTCCGATGTGCATCGTCCAGAAATCATAAAAACACCTAACCACCAGGAAGGAAAAAAAAAAAAAAAACAAATAAAGGGGCACCACTTGAGGCAAGGTAAATATTCCAACATCAAACATCTTGAAAAACCCAAACAAAGAACCCTAAAAATCAGTAATTCAGTATTTAAGTTCACTCAATTCACAAATCCTATACCATCTTCTTTTATTGAATCACAAAACCCACATGAGAGCTGCCACCCGACAACGGCAGACCCATCGAAGAAAGGGAAGAGAAGAAGAACTGACCGAAGGAGGATCATTCGAGGTCACGGACGGGAGTAACGCCCTCGCCCTCGAGGCGCTCGAGGGCTTTCTTGTGTGCCCAGGTCTCGATGGTGAAATCGGGCTTGGCGTTGAGGCCGACGCCGAGGATGACGACGGTGAGGAAGGCGGTGATGTAGTAGGGGAGTTCCCAGTCCTCCCATTGCCTGGACTGCCCAGGTGGGGTCGGAGTGCGGTTGAAGAGGTGGCCGTTGGGCCGCTCCTGTGTGCCGGGGCTCGTCCAACGCCCCGCCCCTTCTCCTCCGCCTCCTCTCGTGCGGAGGGATCCCTTTAAACGATTCCTCAACATTCCAGCAGCAGCTGCAAACGCCTTGGGACTCATGACCGCAACAGAGAGAGAGAGAGAGAGAGAGAGAGAGAGAGGGGGCGGGGGGGGGGGGACAGGCCTTTTAACCTTGGGCGTCCTCTCGAGGGCCTGTTTGGCCGTGCGGTGAAGTTTCACCGGCTTTTGACAGGCAGTGCTTTGGTGAGAAGAGCTTTAAGGAGAAAATTATTTAATGTTTGGCTATATAATTTTATTAGTACTTTTAATACTTTTTATGTGCTTGGCCGTAAGTATGTGAAAGTGTTTATTTTTGCAAATATTATTGAAAAGTACATATTAAAACTTGTGGATAAAATCCTTTCAATTGATTAAAATTATTTAATCATTTAGAGAGGCTAACATATTTTTAATTTGTGAAAGAGGTCTAAGATCTACGAGAACAAATAAAAATATCATACATCATGACAATGCTCCAAAGCTAAAAATAAAGAAAAATTTAAATTTGTTAATAATCTTAATTATTATTTTTATTTATGTTCAGATTTTAAAATTTTAAATTACCTTAAATTGTCATGATTTGAGTGGAGAAAGAAATAGATAATATCAAAGATCAAGACACAATAAACATATTTCTTTTTATAAATCTTTACAGTATAGATGGATTTTTAATTGAAAAAATGATAGATGGTTGAAATTCAACTTCGGGATGATAATTATTATTGTTGTTTAATATAATTCTTGCAGTGGACCTTTAGGTGGTGAAATGATGACTAGAAAACACATCTACCAGGATATATGACATTCTTTGTAAATTTCATATCAATTTCACAAATATAGTAATTATGTACTAATAATGAATGTTTAATAATAGGTTAATTAAAGCAAATGAAAAATATTCATTATTATAGTAGTAATTTTTTTGTTAAAATTAATTTATAATTCTAAAAATTATTTGGTTTTTAAAATTTAAAACTTAATTTTTGATTAAAATTATATTTGAACCATAGATTTGAAATGAGAGTATGTTTAAAATTTTTATTGTTTATAAAGCTGATTAAATCCTTAAATGAACCAAATAAATTTAAAATTGTTATATATCTATGTGTGTGATATTTTGGAATTAGAGGGATGCATGTGTGGTATTTTGGAATACTAGTTTTGATTGTTTATCAAATTAAAGGGCTGATTACTTAGAATCATTTCCACAAAATACAAATGTGAAAATTGTTGATGTGGGGTTCACTGAAATGATTTGTTAACATTCATATCATTTATTATGTTTAACAAAATATATTTATTTAAAAATATAATAATTATTTTTATAAAATAATTAAATGGGCTACTAAATTTCAATCAATTTTGTAATAAATATAAGCTTGTTAAAACTCTTACTTTTTTCACGGTCCACGTGTATATCTAATTGAAATAATTTCAAGCACCATTATTAAATAAATAATCACAACATTATGTATGAATGGGAGGGATTTCACAAAATCATTTGGGGACCTCACATGAACCAATTCCACCAAAACCTAAACTTGGAACCCTAATCAAACTATTTTTAATATTTAACATAAGTAAAAGAAAAGACAAAAATACCTCTAATATTCTTGACTGAGAGAGAAAGAGAGAGAAAGAAAGATAAAGATGGTACCGAATTGATTGAAGAAGATTATACTCTTTTTGATGGTTATGGCATGAAAGAGGAACGAACAGTTGAGAAGAAAATAAAAAAAAAAGAGCAAAACATTTGAAATTCTTTAGGGGTTTTTTTATTTTTTTTTACATAAGCACATTATACACAGCAAGAGAGAAGCATAAAAAATTTGCTTCCCTCCAATCGTAGTAAAACTGCTTTCTCGGTTGGTGAGTAGTGATTTTAATACTAGGTCAAACATATACGAAACTAATTGAAAGTGCTTCTAAGCTAAAAAAAAAAAAAAAAGGACTTTCTTTCTTATGAAAAGCACAGGCAAACAGGCCCTAAGTAGAGTTTTGGTCTGCTTCCACGCAGGGGTGTAAGTCAGGGGGTTTAGCACTTTATAATCTTTTCAGCCCTAACCATAATTCTCACTTTTATAATTTTTTCTCAACCTTAATCCCAACCCTACATGCGCGGGTTGACTTCAGGTTCAGGTTTAGGTTCGGGTTGAAGGGTAATGCCTTAAAGGTCAAATAGTTTAGAAAATTTAATGTACAAACCTCAATAAATTAACCAACTAGGTAAACTCATAAAGATGTTACTCATTCTCATTTGCTAAAACCTGTCTCAGCTAATAAACTTATAGAAGTATTGCTTAACAATTATGTTCTACCTATCTATTTCAATGAATAACATAAAGCCAGAGAATTAACCATTAATTTTAGATAACAAGACATGATAAATCAATGTGTATATTATAAATTATTACAATACACCAATTTCAATATAAAATGTCTTCATCATTACAATGATTAATTAACTATCATTTATGGTAGAACGAGGGAAAATTGAAAGCTAGATGAAAACTTTGGATGTGTTAGTTGTACACTATATTAAAATATTAACTACAATGCACATTGATTAGTTGCAACATAAAGGGAGACCTATCAATCACAAGGAAATGAACACCTACACTATGATAACTTGGTCTTTTTACCCTCCCACATGCGGCGTGTGGGAGGGATAGACGCATGAAGTGCGTGGGAAGCAGTAGCGATAATGGTGTCAAACGTAGGAGGCATGGGCATCTGTTACCATGGGAGGCATAATGAGCCACATGAACTACGAAGTCCAAATTTCTGGATCATTGCAAAATTTTGAAAGTATAGCAAGAGAAGAGAAGAGGGAGAAGAAGACCTTGTTGTTGCTGAAGTGCTATCGCTGTGGAAAGTCATGATGATCAGAAAAATCTTCTTGGGTTATTACAGAGGTAAGTGAGATAAATCTTTGTTGCAATTTTTCAATCCGTAGAACTGTTGTATACGTATTGTTGTTTATATTATTTTAGATGGCACGGATGTGAATTATGTGCAATTACTTTGCCCAAATTGGGGTGATGAATGGAAGGAATAATGCATGCAGATGGATGGAAAAATGGATTAAATTTCCAAGCAAACCAAAACATTGATTTTTGGATGATTTGCAAAACTTGGATTAGGAATCTGATCTATCTAATATGTCTGTCATATATGTATTTAGCTTCTATATTAATTTCATGAAATTTGGATAAGATATGATTAATGATTTTTAACGTAAATGATATTTACGTTAGGAATTCATCTATTTTTATTTCTTGCAATTGTAAAAATTTAATATCACATATTGGGCTTGAATTGAAGCCCTCGTCAATCAGGACATATCCTAACACTTGGATGCATAGATTAACATATGTGTATGGAGATACGGGCAAAACAAAAAATTCCAAAAATTATCTAAAAACTGGACAAAACCTCTCTATGAACATTATTCACGCAAATCCGATTTTTGAGTTTTTGTAATTGATGATTTTTGCAAGATCTGAGTCGTTGGATAAGTTTAAAATAATGTTATTAGGCTATATTAGAAATTTGAGGTTGAAATGATGTCATGTGATTTGTTAAATCTAATGAAATGCAAAAATTAAGAAAATTATTAAACCTTAGGTTTTTAGGCCATAGAACATTGGTGGACCACACTGGATGACTTGTGTACTTTTCAGACATTATAGGAATAATTTTCCAAGGTTTGGAAAATTAGAAAATCCAAAAAAATGTGATTTCTTAATTAAGAAAAATCACAAATGTTAAGGGACGAACGTCCCTATGTGAATGATGCAGGCAGCAATAGCTGCCTGAGAAGTTGGCTAGGCCGAATAGGCCAACCCATCTCGCCACGGGCTTCAACTCGTGACCAATCTAGTAGGCCTACTCGAGCAGGCTTAAGCCAGCTCAGAATCCGGGCTTTAGCCCAGCATTCACAAGCGAGCCGAGCCCACTCGCGGAAGCCCACCAGGCGACGGCGACGAAATCCGGTGGCTAGCGTCAGTGGGCTCAAACCGCTATTCAGCCCAGTGGACGAACCCAGGATCATGGCCCAGGTGTGAGCCCAAGGTCATGGTCCGGGCGGCGGTGGTGGCTGCCGGCGACCATACGAACGAATGGTCTAAATTATTTTGGACACATCTGAACCATCTGATCTATGATTTAGGTAATTCAATAGTCAATTTTAGGGTTTCTAGACATTTTAAATCCAATGAAATTATCAGATTGACCAATAGGTGACCAGATCATGGATGATTGAATGATCAAAGTTATAGTGATGATATATGGACCCCCCAAACTCTAAATTAGAAAATCAGGTAGTTAATCTTGAAGTTTTTGAACGTTCTAAATCTAACGAAAGGGTTAGATTGTTCAAAAGATGGCCAATTCATATAGAATTGAATGATCAAATTTGATTTATTAATTTTTGGACCCCACTATAACTGATCTGAATAATCAGGTAGTTGATCTTAAGTTTTTTGAATGTTCTGGACCCAATGGAAGGGTCAGATCACCAAAATCTAGATTATGCATTTTGTTAGATAGTTATGAAAGAAGAGGATTTATTATGTGAATCAATGTGTGACTCACTGATCTAGACTGATGTAACAAGTACAAAAGGAGAAAAACAATTAAAAATGGAACAACATGGAACAACATAAGATATATGTCATTTTGAAATGAATCAAACAATTTTTATTTTTGTTGATTGTCCTCAATTGATTACACTTACTGTATACATTAGAAAAATTGTATGTTCACATCCCAGACCACAGGTGGTCCTAATTACATCTCCACAATAGGAGAAAACCCTTAATTAAAAGAAAAAGTACAATGCATCTTAGAAACCCAAAAGTAAAATGCACGCTCTCTCAAAATGAATGTGTGTTGTCTTTGGGATCGCTGTTATGATGACTTGATATTTAGGGGGATTGTCTCATGTCAATAGGTGGATAGGACGACACAACTCTAGACTGGGTTGCTAGACACTGGGTCAACCTAAAAAAATTAGTATTTTGATCCGATTAGTTTGTTCTAGGCAGAATCAAGGACGGGTGATTTCTATTGTTTAGACTGTAAGAAACTATAGAGATAGGTAACCTAGGTTTGGTTTAACTTTCTCTCATTGCCCATGAAAAGCTTAAGAAGAATAGGCTAGGTTAACCGGATTTAGCTTGGCTTTCTCAATTACCCATGAGAAGCTTAAAAAAAGTAGGACCAAGATGACTGAATTTAGTTCGACTCTCTCAATTACTCATGAGAAGTTTAGGAAGAGTAGGATTAGCTCGGCTCTCTCAATTACCTATGAGAAGCTTAGGAAAAATGATATTAGCTCGGCTTTCTCGATTACCCATGAGAAGCTTAGAAAGAGTGGAACTAGGATAACTGGATTTGGCTTGTCTCTCTCAATTACCCGTAAGAAGCTTAAGAAGAGTGAGACTAAGATGACTGGATTTAAATGTTTTGATGAATGATATCTGCTAAGGTTTGACTCGGTGAGTTGTGACTTAGTGACTCGATTCTAGACTTAGGCTTTGGAATGACTTGGTGAGTGTTGTTTGCTAAGGTTTGACTAGATAAGTCATGACTCAGTGACTCCATCCTAGACTTAGGCTTTTGGATGAGTTGATGAGTGATGTTTTCCAACATCCCATGAAAAACTAAAAGCGAGCGATTTCTGCCATTTATACTATGAGTGATCGAAGATCCAAGTTGCATGAATTAAACCTAATTACACTTTGAGTTAATTAAGCCTAATCATGGTTAACACTAATGACAGTAATTAGTATTAAATGATAGTTCTTAATTGATGTAAGATAATTATAGCACCCCGCCGGCCCACACCACCCCTGGCCGATGGTTGCTACATATTGATCCATAAATGTGCTGGCCGATGTACA
>JAYJMB010048943.1:0-29845 GCA_036873735.1 Pouteria campechiana
TCTTTAAATACTAATCTTCCTCTTTCTGCTTGGGATTGCGGTTCAGGTTCTTTGCCCTGAATGATTTTTGACTCGGCCAATCGAGTCATTGGCCAATTGCATTCGACCAACATAGATTGTAATTTTCTTCCTCTGATCTCCCATTTACTGCTTTTGGTGCTAAGATTAGAGGATGCCTCTTGTTTTGCTTGAGTGGTACTCCCACTGTTGATCTTGAAACGTAAAGACTGCGTTGGCTTTGAGATTACTTGAGAGTAGCTTGGCGCTAAAGGTGACGATGTTGGAGGAGTAGTTGTTATCCTCTTTGAGCCTAGATTGTTGATCTGGAATCTGGTGTTTTCAACTGGTGCTGGATGTGGTGACGTATAAGCTCGCAAAGAGTTGGTGACTTGGTTCTCGTAAAATCCAGCAGGTGGAGGTATGGCTTGCCCCTGGCCTATTGATGGCCTGGCCGATCGTCCTCCATGTCCTCTTCCAACTGATATTGGCATCGACATCCCAGCCTAAAAGGCGAAAGATTATGGAGTCGGGGAATTTGCAACTGGCTTCCAATTGAATGTATTCTGACATGGCGGAGTTGTTATAGGAGCAGGAGTGATCTGGTGCTGCAATGGTTGTGGATGCTGAATCGATGATTTCTCTTTATCATCGTCATCTATGTGGAACACTTCCAGCTCTTTCATAAGTTTCAACTTATCTTCTTGTGAAATGCCTATTGTAATTTTGAAGCATGAAGCCATTTGTGGCGGAATCACTAGGGATGGGACTGCCTATTGAGGTTCAGCCTGTGATGAGGGTCTTTGTGATGTTGACCCTTATCTTTTAGTAGTAAATGGTTCCTGCCTTCTATCTATGGTTGGCTTGTCCAATTCTTTTGGCTACTCCAGTTCATTCGGTGCCAGCTCATAGTATTGAGCTTCTGAGAAGAATGCCTCTGAAATTGTGAATGGTCTTATGTCAGTTGAGATACGTCTCATTATGCCATCCTGGTAAAACTTAAAGCATTGGTGCACTGTGTATGCCACAATATGGTATCGATGCTACCATGGACTCTCAAGCAACAAAGTGTAGGACATTAGTGCACTGATGACATGACAATTAACTTTTTTGAGGAATCCTTGAATATCAAGACTCAAGGTGATAGTCCCCATAGTCCTTTGACTCTCCTAATTAAAGCCCTCAATCACCAGAGTGCTACTTTTGAGAACGGATGGGCACATGCCAATACGCTTTAATAGTTCAAGTGGGAGAATATTTACCACAAATCCTGGATCCAGCATAATGTGGTTAATCCTCTCTCCTAATAAATTGTCGCTTACAAACAATGGATGATTATGCTCTGTATTTGCAAGCAATAAGTCATCATCTGTAAAAGTGATGGTTTGGTCACATTCAACCGTATTGGCAACCTCCGCTAGGTATCGATCCTTCATAGACTCATCTAGCAGAACATTTATGAGCGCTTATCGAGACTCTGAAGTGCATCGTATATGCTTAGTATCGCTGGAATTCTACGTAAGTGAGCCACAATATCATAATCTGGCTTATTTATTAGTTCTGGAGCTTGCCTTTCTACAACAGGGGGAGAAGAAATTCCAGGCACCTACTCTTCTTGCATTGGCGCCTTTCCTTTATCCTAAGTTGTGGTCTTCCCAGATCGCAATACGATCATTGTTTCTGGTGACTCAGATGCTTCCTGTGGAGCATTCTCTTCATTGGGCGCAAAATCGGTCATATTGCAAGATACCTCCATAGGTTCCGATGATTCCTGGATCAGTAGCTTGAGCAGTCTGGGAAATGAAGTAGGCATTTCTTTGGGTAATGGAAAGGCTTTTCCCAATACGACAATGCATTCCCATATTATGGATTTTTCTTCTCGCAATACCGGGCAATAAAGGTGAATGTTGAACCATCTCAAGGTCAAATCATAGAGATGTTCCCCTTCCAGAGGGTGAATTCCCCGCACTCGCACTTTAGAGAACTGAGAGGTGTAGTCATAGAATCTATGTACAAATGCTTTAGACAATGCCTCCCAAGACCTGAATGATTCGACTGGCAATGTTGTGATCCATTTTAGGGCATTACTATTACCAGCCAATGAAAATGGAAAGCTCCTAATTGCATATGCCTCATTTTGCGACATCATTCGTAATAGGGCTTGATACTGGAATAAATGTCCGATTGTGGCCTTATAGCTTTCTTTGAATAACTTCATCATGGGCCATCCTAAGTAATGGATTTGTTTAATTTCTGAAATGGCCATCAAAATAGGGGCCTTCATGTAGTGCAAGTATTCAAGGACCCTCGCAACGTGCGATTCGATGAATACTTGTTCCTTTGCTTGGCATCTATTACTCTCATTTTCTTCTTTTTAGCTTGATCAAATGCCTCTATGAAGTTAGACAGCATTCGATGGTGGAAATAAGCCCTTTTTTTTAGGCAAAGATGGATTTGTTCAGCCTCTAGGCGATTAAGCTATTGTTGATCGCTCCAAGCAACATCCCTCCATTTGTGAACATAATTAGCTGTGTTCTCACCATAATGTTGATCCCAGTTGATAAGAGACTTCCTAATTCCTTCCTTTCTTTTGGAAAGAAAGCATAGTAGGAAGATATCTTGTAAAGGGACCCAATGTTTGACACCTTGAATTGCTTAAGTTTGGAACCAGTTCTTCTTCACTTCCGAGGAAAGTGAGCTTTGAAAATTTTGATGCATCTTTGCGAGGTCTAGATTTTCTCCACAGCACTCGTCAACATAGCAGAGGAGGTGTGTGACTGGTGAATCACCGACATTGAATATGGTGAAACTTTGGTGTTGGTGCTTTCTTTAGTGGTCGCACCTTCTTTGAGAGCGTTCTCGCTTCTTATTTGGTTGGCTAGTGGAGGCTTCTCCTTCACCAATGTGATAACAAGGTGCCACAATCAGATATTCAAATGTACTATCCCCATTAGAGCTTGGGACATCCCCAGTTTCCAAGTCTGGCAAATTATCCCAAAATATCGTCCATACTTTGTCCACAACTGATGAAAATGACGGCAATGGCCCCCAGGCATAGAGCTATGGACAACCTTGAGCAATGCAGGCTTTTTCCTTCTTTTTCCCCACCATATTCTTGTAGAAGGGTTTAAGCCTCTTAGGCTGGAGGTAATCCCCAACAATGTACAACTGGAACCATGACGGCCAGCGGTGTATCCTTTTAGGAAAAGAAAATAAGTCCTTTAGACGCTCTTCCATTTCTTTCTGCTTTACATGTTTGATCTGATGCTTTCGTCCCTTTCATCTCACCGACGGGACTTTTAAGATGTCTTCTGGGCACACAAGATCCCAACCTTCGTCATTAGCCATGACTTTCTTCTGCACCTCTGGGCTACAAGCTTTCAAGAACCGATGCTCGGGTTCCTATTCCAGTACTGATAAATCAAGAATTTCTTTTACTGATATGTTGTTGGATATTGCCTATGCATCCTTCTTCGATGTAATTATCCCACTCTTCATGCAATGGTTAATAATTCTTCTCACTGCCTTGCATTTAATCGTTGGGTGATTAATACCCCGATGATAATGGCAGTATAGGGGGTGGTTCACCTAATCTACCTCTATTGGGAACAGGGGTTCTGGTAACCTTATATTGCCTGATTGAATGAGCCTCAATAGGATAGGTACCACTTCTTCATCAGAGTACTAGTATTTTGGCTCTAGTATCTCCCTTTTCTTCGATTGTCTATCATTACCACTAGTTTTTATCTTAGTAGTGTTGAGAGAGGTGTTCTGCTTGCTTCTTTCATATTTGTTCTTTTTGGATTAGAGGGAAACATTTTCTTTTTGCCTATCATCCTGGACTTTGCTTTTCTTAGAGAGGGAAAGGAGGCGTTCCTTTCGGCTTGCCTCATTGGCCAGCTCTCGAAAAGTGGCAATTTGCCCATTTACCAGGATTGCAAGTTCAATCTTAATGCCATTGCGGCATAAGTGGACTCTTTGCTCCTCTGTTAAGGTTGCCTCACATTTGCTGGCTTCTTTCTGCCAGCGAGAGATGAATTCCTCTATCAATTCATCATCCCTTTGCCTCATAGGGAGAGGTCAGCTAATGTCACATTTTTTTTAGTGACAAAGAACCTTGCCAGAAATAGGTTCTGCATGTCATTACAGGTCTTGACTGACCTTGCTAGAAGCGTCAAATACCACTGGAATGCCGACCCCTTGAGCGATGAGCCAAATAATCTCAAGCAGAGATTGTGATAGACAACATAGTTTCCCATCTTGAGATTAAAGAGGGTAAGATGGTGCTGGGGATCATCTGTTCCATCAAATGTATGAAAGTCTACTATTTAGAAGCCTGGTAGGAAGGGCTCGTTCTTGATCTCCAGCAGATACGGCCAATGATAAATGTTTAGCACTTGAGAAGGCAGGTTTATTTGCCGTTGTACCATCCAGTCGTTCATCATCTCATTAAAGTGTGTCATGGGATCCGGGTTCATCTAATATGGTTGTGCATGTGCATTTGACAAACGGTCGTGGTGGAATGTTCGCACCAAATGGCTATGCATGAACATTAATATTGGGTGGTCGCCGAGGTGAAGCAATTGGAGAGGCGAGGGGTGAGGCATCCGGTCCAAGGGGATCTCCTCTTGGTGGGTTAAAGATGAACGGCCCTGGTGGTGTAACCGTTCCCATGGAAGGAAGGTTGAGAGGATGTGTAGCATTGGATGGTTAGCCAGGGTTAGAAGTTTAGCCAGCGGTCTGCTATGCATATGCCTCTCTTAATCATTAATTTTTAGTCTCAAGTAGTTCCAATAATTGTATTATCTCTTTTATGGAAGCGGGAGCTGGATTTCCCTTGGCCATGGAAGCCGTGACTGTCGGGACGAATTGATGTCTATGCATCAATTGGTGGGGAGGTGTAAACACTCAATCTTCTCTTCCAGCATCTTATGATAGAGAGTGAAATATTGGGGGAGGCACCATGGACCTAGCCATTAACCTTGTGATGATTCCCTAACGAGGTGGGCTAGGCGATGTCGGCGACAAGTTCCCATCGACAGAAGTGGTGCAGACACTAACAGGCTGCACTTTTCTCTTCTTCTGGTCCCTTTTCCTTAGGGTACCAGAATTGGCCCTTCTTTCTCTTTTTTCTGCCTTCAATGATTTCCTTGGCATTCATAAGGTGTCTGTTTTGTCAATCTCTCTTCTCTGAGAATAGGAGAGACCAGCTAAAGTAAAGAACATATTGCTTTCCCAGTATTTATCCTAGGATGGAGATGGTTTTCTTACTATTATAGTGTGCTTCTCGAATGGCAACTTCCATCCATCCTTCTTTTCTTGAATGGTCACCCTATGGATTGATCTCTTCTTGGACTTTCCTTTCTTCATCATTCATCTTCTAGTTCCATTGGTAGGTTGAACATAACCCTTGGAAGCTTTGCTCTGCGCATTCCTTCCAAAGGGGCCAGTAGGTTTGGGATTGAAGAGAGCTCGTGTCTGCCTTCCCTTGATTGCATTGGTGAGGTCAACAGCTATAACCTTCTTCTATTTTGGAAGAGCAGAGACCCGGGTACCCCCAGTCTTTGAAGAGTTTGAGTGGTATTGCAGACAAAGTCATCTCTAATGATCCTAGGAGCATGAGTGGAAATAGTTTTTCGCCTCTACCTCCTATTTTTCTTGTGCTTCTTCTCAACCTCGTTGTTGGAAGTTGAGTCAGTAGAAGTTACTTCTGGAGCTGCTAGGGTAACATTCAATGTCGTTAGCATTACTCTGGAAGTTATCGATATAGCTCCAGGCAAGGGGAAAACCAGAGTCACATCCCTCTTATAGATGGTAGGTGCCAGGCCGGTTGGCACCCTAATGAAGGAGTGAGGAACACTCCTGTCAAAGTTATGTGGGGTGTTGACGGCGAAGCCGTTGCCTAGCAAAAATCCAAAAGCGAGTGAGGTTGCCATTAGAATTGATCGTGAGAGAAGAAACAAATGACCAAAGATCTGTAAAGAGCAACAAAAGAGCTTAGTGAGTTTCATAAAAGAATAAAGTCTCTAAGATGCATTAGTATTACTTTTCCTTAAAGATGAAGGGTGAGATCTTTCACATCGGGTTCACCATTTTGTAACAAGGATAAAAATGAGGAAGAAATAAGTAAATGGAACAACATCATGGTATTGGTCATCTTTGGAATGAATCAAATAATTTCCATTTTTATTGATCATCCTCAATTGATTACACTTGGTGTGTACATCAAAAAAATTGTGTATTCACATCCTAGACCACAAGTGGTCCCAATTACATCTCCCCAATGGGAGAAAACCCTTGATTAAAAGGAAAAGTATAATGCATCTTAGAAATCCAAAAATAAATCACACACTTTCTCTCAAAATATATATGTACTGTCTTTGGGATCGCCGAGCACATTGCGATGACTTGATATTTAGGAGATCGCCTAAGGTCAATGGGTGAATGGGATGACACGGTTCTAGACTGGGTTGCTAGACACTAGGTCAACTAGAAAATGGGTGTTTTGATCCGATTGGTTTGTCCAAGGTGAAATCAAGACTGGGTGATTTCTATTGTTTAGACTGTAAGAAATCATAGAGACAGTAGATGTTTTGTGACCCAATTGGCATATCCTGGAAGGACTTAGAATTGGGTGATCTCTATTGTGTTTAGACCTGAAAGAGATCAGAAGAAAACAGGTGACCTAGGTTTGGTTAAGCCTTCTCTTATTGCCCATAAGAAGCTTAGGAAGAGTGGGCCAAGTTAATTGAATTTAGCTCAACTCTCTCAATTACCCATGAGAAGCTTAGGAAGAGTGGGCCAGGTTGACTGGGTTTAGCTGTTTTAGTGAATGGTTTATGTTATTGTTTGACTCAGTGAGTCACAACTCAGTGACTTGGTGAGTTACGACTCAGTGACTCGATCCTAGACTTAGGCTTTTGAATGAGTTGGTGAGTGGTGTTTGCTAAGGTTTGACTCAGTGAGTCATTACTCAGTGACTTGGTCCTAGACTTAGGCTTTTGAAAGAGTTGGGGAGTGGTGTTTTCCAATATCCCGTAGAAAACTGCAAGCGGGCAACCTCTGCCATTTATACTGTGAGAGATCGAAGATCTAAACTATAGAAATTAAGCCTAATTACACTTGAGTTAATTAAGCCTAATTATGATTAACACTAATAACATTGATTAGTGCTAATCATAGTTCTGAGTTAATTTAAGACAATGTCATTAATATCCTGATTTATGAGGCAGTTACGTGGCTTAATTAGGGTTCAAACAGGTTTTAATGTGTTTAGAGTGTCTAAATCAGTATTATCTTGTTGTCCATTGGCCATATGGGGCCCACCATTACCATAGCATAGGTGGGACCCATGTATTTACCATGGTGGGGCCATGGCAGGGTGCCCTCAGGTACTAGAAAGATTACTAGTGACCAAAGGCCACTGGTGTCAAGTGAGGCACCTGCCTCTTGAAGATTCCTCAAACTCCTCCTCCAAGTTCCAAGAGAATTCTTCTTCCAAAAATCCTCTCTTCAAAAATCCTCCCCTCCAAAAAATGGTCCTCCACTTAGAAAAATGAGGCATATTTATAGTTTTCCTGAGTATAGGGACAATTTGGGAATTTCAAAACAAATGATCTCTGCTTCGGCTTTTTAGCATTTTGGTAATTTTTGTAAAAATGCATGGGTGGTGTTGTTGCACAATTATGTCCACGCGGCCATGGATGTTTTAACTAGCACACAGGTGCGATGTTTTACAGTCGCGGAACTTCGGACTGCGCCCGGCTGCGGCGTTTGGATATGACGTTGCACCTGCGGCATTTTGGCCTACAGCGGACCACAACTACTACCTTCCAGCAGCATCGCAGCTGCGACATCTCAGCTGCTGCGAAGTTTGGCGGAGCATTCCTGCTGTGGAGTTCAGAAGAGTATTTCAGTTGTGGCACTTGGTGCGGCATTGCATTTGCAGCGGTTGTGCTGCTCAAGGACATCCTCCCTGCGACATTCAGTCTGCAGCGTCTCGAATGCATGTCAGCTATGGCCCGGTCGAGATGGTAACCTTCCACGTTAGTTGCGCAGTCCGAGTTTTATTGCGAGACTTGCTCTGCTCGCCTATCCATTTGAGTGGAACGTCGCCTACCTGACCGCGACGTATTAAAATCTTTATCGCTGCATGGGAACGTCCTTATCTTTATCGCCTATCCATTTGAGTGGAACACCCTTAGCTTCACCTGCGTGACTCGAATGGGAACGTCGTTCATTGCTAATTACCGTCGCTGCTTCCCGAGTGGAACATCGTCAATCGCTTGTTTGCTGTCATCAGTGTTGCTGGAGATGGGGTCAGACGTCGCCGCTCACCGTAGTCCAATGCTGCCAATGTCCAGACGTCGCTACCACCGATCCGCTGCCACACTATCGCCGACCGGGAGCTGCATCGCTGCCATCGATCCGGTACCATGCGGTCAATGACCTGGAGCTGTGTCGCTGCCGACGATCTGCTACCATGCTATCGACAAGCAGGAGCTGCGTTGCTACCAACGCTTTCACCGGTGATGCTGTTCAGCGCTGGTTACATGACATCGCCTCTACTAGACACGCTATTCGTGGCTGCCACACAACAGGGGAGTCGTTTGTCACTGCCATGCTTTCGCCGGTGACACTGCCCATCTCTGCTAGCGCTGTCCGCCGATCGGACGGCCGATCGGACCCAGCCAAATGACCGAACTCAATTTTACTGCACCGGATACCTAGTCCGGTTGCTAGAGGAGCGTCATTAATGCCGGACTAGCTTCCCATTTTGGCCGCATAATGGGTGCGTGGTTTCCCCACCCGGTGACCGTTTGCCTGATCAGCTCTGTTCATCAGGCTCCTTGAAGTGCACTGATGCTTTTAGGGTCCCCTCCCGAGTCGTGCAGTCACCTCTACGAGCCAGAAGAATGCATTGCCCATCGGACTCCATTGCTTGCGTCGCTGCCAATGGCCAGACGTCACTGCCGCCGGTCTGCTGCAATGCCATCGACGACCGAGAGCTGCGTTGCTGCCGATGCTTCTACTGGCGACGCCATTCGACACCGGTATCACTGCCACCGTCTCCACCGGACATCCTATTTGTGGCTGCCATGAAACAGGGGAGCAGTATTACCTGTGTTCGTCAATGTCAGTCGTTGCCGACGCTGTCCACTCCGCCAACACGGTCCGCTGATCGGATGGCTAATCGGATCTAGCTGAATGGCTGGACTCGATTTTACCGCACCGGATACCTAGTTCGGTGGCTAGAGGAGCATCGTCGACGCCGAACCAACTTCCCATTTTGGCCACACAATTGGTGCATGGTTTCATCAGCCGGCAACCGTATGCCTGATCAGCTCTGTTCATCAGGCACCTTGAAGTGCACTGATGCTTTTAGGGTCCCCTTCCGCATCATGCAGTCACCTCTGCTAGCTAGAAGAATGCACTGCCCGTCGGCCTCCATTACTTGGGTTGCTGCCGACGGCCATACGTTGCTGCCGCTGGTTTGTTGCCATGCCATTGACGACCGAGAGCTATATTGCTGCCGACGCTTCCGCTGGTGACGCCATTCGACGCCGGTATCACTGCCGCCGTCTCCACCGGACACTCTGTTCGTAGCTGCCTCGTAACAGGGGGTGCCGCCTGCTGCCCACGCTTCCGCTGGTGACGCTGTCCGAACTTGTTCATGGCTGACGGCTACCATGCCCATTGGAAAGTTGGGTGTCCCTGCAACGTCGCCATCTCCACCGGACAGCAGCATGGCCGTGCCCGCAGTCGGCTTCGTTCGTCTGCTGGTGGGTGGAACCAACATGGTGTTAGCTTCATGCTCAGCAGCGTGGCCGGTGGCACCATCAACGTCTCCCTACTAGCAGGCGCAAGTCATGACGCTGGTGATGCAAAAGGGGCTGTTGACCGGAATGTCCACTATTGCCAGTTTGCACTGCCGTGGTTCATTTAGTGTCCCTTGTAAACCAAGTTAAATATGGGTTCAAGAGAGTTGTTTTGTGTATAATGAACTTGCCTAATAGTAGACATGAGTGGAGTAATGTCTAAAAAATCAAAATTAGGCCCAAAGCATGGTATTCAAGTGGAGAAACAAGTAAAAAGTTATTTGGATGAAAACTCCTAAATTTTTTTTACATATCTCATGAGTTGAATAGAAATTTTCATTGAAAACATATGTAAATTGAATGTTAATGCATGTTGCATGTGTAGGGTCTCTTGAGCATGGATTTGGGAAGCCAAGCTTTTGAATATGAGGATTGTAAGTAAATTCTTCACTGAGGTAAGTAGGCTACTATCTTTGCCTATTGAATGCATGAATGGGGATATAGAATATCCTGTTGGTTGAAATCCGGGCATGTATGTTTTGTTTTGGGGATTGTTTATATCCCTTGCTAGTCTAAAAAATGAGATTTATGATGTTTTGTAATTACTAAATGTCAGGGATAGATGTTATCCCTTATTTTAGGCATAAAGACATTATTTTTGTGTATGGATATTTAAATGTGAGGGATCGAGAGTATCCTAGATTGAAATAGTGAGTGATTATGATATAAGGTAACTGTATATTGTAGTAGGGATAACTAATATCCTAGTCTATGATTCTTTTGAACGTGGAAATGAATTTTAGAGATAGAGAGTATCCTAGGTTGTTATACTAAATGATATGTATCATACCATGTTATATAAATGTGTGTATTAATAGAATGAGAAACATTCTATGATAAAGTATAATTATGTATGGCATGCTTGAATGGTACAATTTTGTATTTTATTCTTATTCAATATAGTGTTGATATGTGATGCCTGCATGGTACGGTATCTAAGTTCTATTATTAAACACCTAAAAGGCATACGACATGCATAGAAAGAATGAGAATTTGAGCCTCAAGATATGATTATTTCGTATTATTCATCTCAAGATGAGATGATAATGTGTTGTATTTATGATGATGAATGAAAGTAGGAATATACTATTATTCATGCATGTTCTGGGTTAGAATATGTTATATTGATTAATTATTTTTTGTTATTTATGCCTACTTATTGAGTTGCCCAAACTCACAGCTTTTTATGTTAAATTTTTAACTGACAAGTTAGGTAAAGAATCTCAACTGAGGATTGGAATGGATGAACGAGATTTAAAGATGGTTAGATATGGTAAAATGAAATGGGGATTGGAATCCTTTAATGTAAATATAATTTTAATTGATTAAAGATTGTATAATTATATATTAAGGATCTCACATGATATATAAATGAAATGTAATGACATGTTATAATAATTATTCATGATATTGTAAATGGATTTGAATTTATCCTGAAAAATGCATTGCCATCATATTCCTGTTCTGAACTTAGGCGAAGCTATGAGTGTGGGTTTAGGTGTTTTAGATATAATTGTTGTTTTATAGTTATAGAAATGTACATTTTATTTGATTTTATACATGTATTTCAGGAATAAATGTCTATGATACAAGGTAGACTCTGCTAGATTTTAGGCAGGATATTTCCTTAAAATTAGGGAAATTGTGAGGTTATGATAAAATTTTCCTTAAGAAGAAGGGATATGGTAGCATTCTGCATTGGCCCCGGTAGTGCGAGGTGAAAACACATAGGGCGGAGGTACAAGGCGCTACAATATCACCTTCATGCATTGTTTTAGATATTAATGTCAGCAATTACGAGCTGAAACATATACACTTTAATATGCTTCCTTCTTTTCATGGTGTTGCTACAAAGGATCCTTTACTTTTACACATGATTTTTATGCAACTATTCAAACTTTTCCTTTGTAGGGACATATAGAGGATCAATTGCATATCAGATGTTTTCCAAACACATTGAAGGATGCAACAAAAATCTAGTTTATGACATTGGCTCATGGTCACTTACCACATGGGATGCAGTATATAAAAAATTCATTGGTAAATTCTATTCCCATTCTAAAACTACAAAATTGAGAGGTAAGATTGAAACTTTTGCTTAGATGGAAGGTGAGGCATTCCATAAGGCTTGGGAAAGATTTAAAGTAGTACTGACTTGATGTCCTCACCATCGTATTTCCTTAGAGTTGCTAACTCAATTTTTCTATGATGGATTGACACAACCATGCCAAGCCATGGTTGATAATGCTGCAGGAGGAGCCATGGGAGAGAAGACCCTAGAGAAAACTTATGATCAGTATGAGATGCTTGGAGCGAACTCATAACAAAAAAGTGTTAGTGGTAGGTTTAGAGGATTTGTTGAAGTGAATTCTAACACTAAGATTTCTCTACAGATATCGGAGCTTGAAAACAGATGAATATGATGTGCTCCATGATGATGAACTAGAAACAACCCATTTCTACTGAGGTATGTTTTATTTGTGGTAATTCTGGTCACTCATACAATGTTCATCCTTTTAGGAAGGGTTTTGTAGATTTTTTGGGAGAAGCCAATGCGATGAACCTCTACAACCAGCAACCCCTTGATGATCCATATCTTAGGTGAAGTCATCCAAAATTTTCATGGAACAACAATCAGAATTAGATTCAAGCTAGAACTTCTTTCCAACCAAAGAGGCTAACTCTAGAAGAGACCATGCAAAGTTTTATCCAGGCAACCTAGACTCAATTCTAGATCAATGAAGCAAGATTCTAGAATGTGGAGGCATCCATAAAGAAGATAGATACTCGGTTGGGGCAGATTACAGAGGTTGTGTAGAGTCACACATCTAGAAAGCTATCAAGTCAGCCTGAGCAAGTGAAAGCAATCATAACATTGAGAGGTGGTAAGGTAATAGATGATAAATTTGGTTATGTGATTAACAATTTCAATGTTTTTGTAGGTGCTAAGGAGGTGAATGCAAATAGAGTTGTGTTCCTAATTCTAAATCCTCCACTCAACTACAAGCCACCACCACCTTATGATCAACCTATCCCTTTTCCCAGGAGTTTGAAGCTGAACAAAGTTGTTAAAAAATCAGTCGATGGCAATGATCAAATTCTAGCTTTAGATGTCTTCTCACAAGAAAAAGCTAGCTAGATGACTAAAAATCTTAATGAAGGTTCAACAAAGGAGGGCATCAAAGAAAAATCTGAACTAAAGCAATTACCTCATTCTTTGAGGTATGCATTTGTAGGCAATGATTTATTCATTCTAGTGATTATTTCTTCTTCTTTTGCAGGTATGGAAAAAGAAAAGCTAATGCAATTCCAAGATCATGCTATGATGTTTGACATGTTCAAAGAGATGGAGCTGTCTAACGAGAACAAGAATGGCTTCAAGATAAATAGAGTGAATGGAATGATAGAGGAGTTTTCAGTAGAGCCCGTAAACACAATTTAAGGAGATGAATTAGAAGATGCTACATAATTCAATGATGTTTTGGGAGCACATAAATTTTACAAGCCACTACCAATTTTTAAAGAGCCAGAACATCAACAAGTTAAATTTTGATTCAAAATTGGAAGGCCATAGTCGGGTTGAGACTATAAACAAAGCACTTCTTGGGAGGCAACCCAAGCTTTTTGAACTTTCTTTAGTTTCTTCTCATTTAGTTTAGATGTTTATTTTTTCCTTTACTTTTAGGATGGATTTTTTTTTTAAATTTCTGACTATTATGTGTTTTGCAAAAGGAGGATTTCTATCTTCAGAAAGGAAAAAGCAACTATACATTTAGAGGGAGATGTCCCATGCTACAAATTTAAGAGGAACTCAATTAGCTTTCAGATGATGCCAAGTCAACTCAAGAAGAGGAGGATGACAATGCACTTCATTCAGGGAAGCCCTCAATCTTAAACTTCTTTCATTATTTCACATTGAAGATAATGTTTGGTTTAAGTTGGGGGGTGTTTTAGGATTTTCATTCAAGTGCATTTAGATTTTGGGCAAACTTTTTCAAATTTAGGTATTATTTTTTTATGAGCTTCACTTTTGATGACTTAGCTAAAGAAAATCAATTTTTTTTTTGAATTTAGGTATTATTTTTTGATGTGCATCACTTTTGATGACTTAGCTAAAGAAAATCCAAGAGCAATTATGCTAACATGATGAAATTGAATAGCATGGATTCTCTCTTGATGATCAATAACATATGCTAAGTTTTTTATTACCACTACATATAATTTAGAAGGAAGGATAGATGTTATCTTGTGATTAAATGATTCTTCTGATAAGTCCTTTTTCATGGCTGATGAAAATTTTGTTGAGCACATTATGTTATGATCATGCAAAGTGTATGTGAATTAGTTGATGATGTTGTGAATTCAATGACTAATTTTGGTTGACATGAGTATGCTAGAGCTTGTTTGATTATCCATTAAGGTGAAATCCTAGATAACATGTTTACTTGGAAGCGATTTAGGCATTCTTTGATCAGCTTGAACCTTTCAAGCTAACCTAGTACATTCACTATCACTAGTGTCCCCATTGAGCCTTAATGAATGAATGACATATGTAAAGCATTTGAAAGACTACCATTCAAGTTTCTTTCTTTAGCCTCATCATCCAAACCTTTTTAGCATGAAAAACCTTGATTGACCTATTTAGAGATATATTTTATGCACATGGTTGTTAGAGAGGTATAAGAGTGCAAAAGAAGATAAGTTTGGGGGTGTTAAAAAGAAGAATACCACAGAGAAGAAGAAAAAGGACAAAAGAAAAGGATTAAGTAAGGAATCATCATTTAATTGGGGGGACCACATCTCCATGAACTCAAAAGAAAATAAGTTTGGGGGTGAGATAGTAATACAACCTATAATTAGGGGGATCTCATCCTAATGAATTTGATAGAAAATAAATTTAGGGGTGTGATAGTAATAAAATCCATAATAATAAAAAAAATGAAAAAACCCCAAACAAAAAGTTAAGAGTGAATATTCATGTTCAATTCAGTTATGATCTCTTACTTTGTGAATCCTTACTTCTTTTCTTTGTTATCCAAACCCAAGGTCCCATTACAAGCTTAACAAAGACCTATTGATTCAAGTAAATAGAGTTGTCTAAATTAGTGGAAAGGGATTATGAAAAGCAAGCTTCTTGGGTGATTTGTGAAGATCATTAGGATCACTAGTTTGCACATTGTTGGCTGAGAAGCATGCATGTAGCATGAGATTGACACTATACACACACACATTTTCACTTCATGAAAGGATTGATGAAGAATGAGTTTCATGAGATTACTTGGCAAGTATCTTGAAAGATTTTTGAACTGTGTATATGTGTAATTTTTCCAGCATGTTACTGATTGTTTGAGAGAGATTTTCCTAACTATTTCATGAGTTTGGTTACTATTTTGCTTGAGGATGATCAAAGGCTAAGTTTGAGGGTATTTGACATGCTCATATTTTATCATTTTTTAATACCTAAATTTACATATTTTATATCCTTAATTGCTATAATTTTATTGGTTTTGATTATGTATTGCACTTAATGCAATTAGTTTTTGTTTCAGGTGATAAAACTGTTGAAGATTACAAAAGGTATCACTTTAAGGAATTTTAAGGGACATATGGAGACTGATTCAGGAAAGGTTGACAACATAAACATTTTATCCCTTCCAATTACCCGTCCAATGAATCAATAATCAAAGGACTTGTATATCGTATGTGGAATTTATGGTCAAAACACTACAACTGTCTCAAACTTCAAACTCACTGAATTTGACAAAGGCATCACTTGTATTCAATTTTTGATAAATATTTAGGCCGATTTCAAAAATATACATAAAAGTTGTAGAACTTGAAGTTATCTTTTCAAAGAAAGATGAATCAAGTAATTCTGAGTTGTATGAGAAAGATATGGTCAAAACAGTAGACATTGCTCTTGGACATGGTGGACAACGACTTTCTAAGCTGCAGCTCAGAAAGTGGAGCCGCAGCGCCAGTGTTATGAAAGTGCAGAAACTTAATATTTTGGGTATTTTGCATATTTTATGCATAAGATCATTTTGGGAATCCATATGAAGGTGCAACAAACCCTAATTTGGGTTATTTAAGGGGTTTTTAACATAGAAACAATAGACTTGGAGAGGAGAAAGTGGGGGCACATATCTTTGGAGAAGAATTCTACAAGGGAGCAAGAGGGAGATTTCAAGTTTGCAACATGAGTATTTAAAAATTATTTTTCTTAATTTTAGTATGAACTATGTTTCTTTCTCTACGACAATGATGTAGCCCTCCTTGATATTCTTTGTTAACATGGATAGTTGTTTATCAATTCAATATCATCTTGTTTCATTCGTTGTGTAAAATGCAATCATCTAATTTATTTAATTGTTTAATCACCAATTATGTGAATTAGCTTTATTATCTTTGAGTACGTAGTTAAGGTAGATGCTATATGCCAAACCATGTACTATGCTCTCTTGAGTGAATGAGTAGATGGTTAAGATAGATGCCATATGCTAAACTATTCTACTTGGTTCATTAAGTTCCTTTGATCTTCATGAGTTTTCAACCTCAATTACACTACACGCCATAAGTAATTAGAATGGGAGAAAATAATAATCATATATCAGATGGAACAAACCCAAGATAATGAATTGAAACCAAAATCTCAATAATAGACGATATCATTGAGTGGAGAAATTAGACACCTAGACTCTTACAACTTGTGAATCTCTTTTATATTACTCACTGCCATTATTTTCTATTATTCCACATTATGATTTGATTTGTTTGTCTTTATTGCATTTTTAGATTTAGAACAGTTAAATCAGTAACTAAGTATAATTGAATCAATTTGAACAGTTCTCTATGGGATCGACCCTTACTTTGCACATCATACTACTATACACTAGTATATATGTGAGGAATTATAATTTGACCATCAATGGTCAGGTCTGGGAATTAATGTCCACATGTCATTTCTTTTAAATTGGTCAAATTCTTCTTGCATAGCTAAAATCTAATTCTCATCTTCTAGCTCTTAGTCTATGCAAGTTGGCTCTATTTGTGAAATGAAGCCTAAATTACCACTTCTTCGTGATAGGATGATCTAGTCTTAACTCTATCATACACATCACCAATTATTTGGTTTTCAGGATGAGCAAGCATGAAGTCTATGGAGCATACTTATCTTGATTTTGCAAATTTATTCTCTCCACATTTGCTATGAGTCTATCTGCTTCATCATCAAAATCACTTGTTCTTTTTGAACAATTAGTAGATTCATCAAATTTAATATGAATAGACTCTTCTATAGCTCTATAACTCAAATTGTAGACTCTAAATGCTTTGCTAACAATGGATTAGTCAAGAAATATTCCTTCATCAGATTTGCTATCAAATTTTTTCTAAGGTTTCTTTTTCCATTGTTAAGAATAAAACATTTGTAGCCAAAAGTATGGAAATATGATATATTAGGCTTCTTGCCATAATACAACTCGAATAGAGTTTTGTTGAGTATTGGCCTAATATGAATTCTATTGATAATATAACATATAGTTTTTATAGCTTTAGCCCAAAAATATTATGGCAGATTGTATTCACTCAACATAATCCTTGCCATTTCTTGTAAGGTTTTATTCTTCCTTTCAACTACTCTATTTGCTGGGGTGTTTTTAGTGCAGCAAAAGTTTGAAAGATTTCATTTTTTTCACAGTAGGTTATGAACTTATGGTTTTCAAACTCTCCTCCCTGATCACTCCTAATGACAACTATATGAGAACTTTGCTCATTTTGTTCATGTTTGGAAAATATCTCAAAGAATGAAAAAGCCTCATATTTAGATGCAAGAAATATTACTCAGGTATATTTACTAAAGTCATCAAAAATGACATATGCGTAATGTTCCCTCTTAGACTTCTAGTTCTCGTTGGTCCAATTAAGTCCATGTGTAGCAATTGAAGTGGCTTATTTGTGTATACTTCTCTATCTAGTTTGAAAGATTCTTTAAGTTGCTTTCCTCTCATGTAACTATCACACAACTATCCTTTATCAAATTTTAGTTTAGATAAGCCAACTATAAGATCTTTTTGGTATAATCTTTGTATCATGTCTTTATTGGCATGTCCCAATCTTCTATGCCATAGTGGGGACTCATCATGATTGACAAAACACTTAGCTTAGATATCAAACAAGTCTATAATATACACATTTTCATGTCTCTTGTCTAGGACTACAACTAAGTCATGCTGATTTAAAACTGAACACATATAAGATTCAAACATAACCTTGTAACTATTATCACAGAATTGACAAACACTTAGAAATAAAAGCACATCTGAAATAATAGTATAATGTGGTTGGATGACCTTATCAATCCCAACCACTCTACCTTTCCCATTATCTTCGAAGGTTACTGTTCCACCATGTTTCTCTTTTAGCTTAGTGAACAACTTCTTCTCCCCTATCATGTGTCTTGAGCAACCACTATTAATGTATCACATGTTACTTCTTGTAGTTCTTAGACACACCTGCAATGACAAGGTCAGGCTTTAATCTTTGGTACCCGTCTGAGGATGGGTCCAGGGGGGTTAGTGGTAGAAAATTTTGATACACATTGCTTCTTGGGTGCCACTACTCTAATATTTGGAGATGGAATTGCATTTACTACATCTGTTACTGCTTTAGGAATCCAAATCATGGTATGTTTTGTTCTTTGTTTTCTTCTAGAATTATAACTTTGTTTCTTATGTTGTTGATCATGTTTATTCTTTAGTTTCATTCTAAACAAGGTAGAGGTTAAGGTCTTTCTAAGGGCATTATTTTCTGCCTTAACCTGCTCAAGTTCATTGATGGTAGATAATTTACTCTTAAGAATATTGTTTTCATCATTCAATTGTGAGCATTCATTAGTCATTTTAAATAGCTCCTTTTTTGTCTCCTTGTACTTGGATTTCAAAGCCTTGAAATCAATACATAAGCTTTCTAATTCATCTAGAAAATGTTTAGATTCAAGTTCAGAAGTTACTTCATCTTTATGAATTGTCATGAAATTAATTCTAGTGTGATATTCTTCTTGATCTCCTTTTATTGGTGACAGTTTGCTAAGTTGTGCTTCATGATCTTCCTCGCTATAACTGACACTTTCATGTGGCATACTTTCTAGCATGTCCCATGAAGTAAGTGCTTTCTTTTTCTTGGACTTCTTGTTTCTAAGATATGAATTATATTTTTCTTCTGTTGCTCCCCTTGCTTTTTTTCAGGTTTTTGGCAATCGTATCTCATGTGGCCAAGTTTGCCATAGTTATAGCAAGTGAGGACATCTTTTCTTTTATCTTTGTTTCTAAAAAATTTGGAACTACTTCCAGCTTTCTTTTTGAACATGGTTTTGAATTTTTTGATCAACATTACCATGTCATCATCATTTTTAACTCCACTTGTTGAAGCTTTACTTTATGAGTTATCATCTGACTCGACTCTCAATGTTATTGTTTTCTTTCCTTTTAGTTTTTCTAGAGCTTTTTGCTTCATAAGGACTTCATGGGTCATGAGGGAACCCATAAGTTCTTTTACTTTCATTTTTTCTAAGTCTTTAGCCTCCTGAATTGTTGTGACCTTTGCCATCCATTGTTTGGCAAAGATCTCAAGATCTTCTTCACCATTTTGGGTTCTTCATATTTTTCTCCAAGAACCTTCATCATTGGTGATCTTTTGAAATCTTCCAAACATATCTGATATTGTCTCATTGTCCTGCATATGGAAGGCTTCATATTCCTATAGAAGTATATTAATTTTGGTCTCCCTGACTAGTGCCTTCATGTGTGACTTTTACTTTGTCCCAATTGTAGAGTCACACATTGAAAATTTTTAAACTCAAATGGCGACAATTCACAGTAAATGCAATTCTAGCCTTGGCATCTTTTTCTACTAGTATAATGTCTTTAGCTATGTACTTATCTTCTGTGTTTGTGACAGTCTTATCATCCTTGATAATTTGCCATAACTTATAATCACTAGCAATTAAGAAAATTTGCATCTACATCATCCAAAACCCATAGTTGGTGCCACTAAAATATGAGGGTCTAAAAGTTATCTGTCCTTCAGTCGTGGTGCTGTGGAAAGTGTTGGCAATGGGGATCTCTTCAAACAGTTAGAGTAACCAGTAATCAAGATTAACTATTGAAGCCCACTCTGATACCAATTGTTGGCCCCATTCAAATGGTGACTCAAGAGCTAGTGGGGGGGAGGGGGTGAATTGAGTCTTTAAAAATTTTTGGCCAAGTTAAAGATTAAGATGCTGAAAGGGCGGATAACAGATCATGTGGCACAAGACATAGGTATTTTTATAGTTATCCAGCCCAACATGGTACCTACTCCACTCTTTGAGTCAGCCTCACTTACTGCACTCAGGTTCCACTAATCACCAATTGATTTCGCAAGTTCACTAACAAACTTTACACTTGTTGATTTCAAAGGTGTAAGGAGAATAAAAAAATGGAACAAAAATTACAAGAATTGGTCATATTTGGAATAAATCAAGCAATTTCTATCTTTATTGATTACACTCAATTGATTACACTTGCTGTGTACATCAAAAAAATTGTATGTTCACATCCCAAACCACAAGTGGTCCTAATTACATCTCCACAATGGAGAAAATCCTTGATTAAAAGGAAAATTACAATGCATCTTAGAAATCCAAAAATAAATCACATACTTTCTCTCAAAATAGATGTGTTCTATCTTTGGAATCACCGAGCACATTGCGATGACTTGATATTTAGGAGATCGCCTCAAGTTAATGGGCGGATGGGATGACACAGTTATAGACTGAGTTGCTAGACACTGGGTCAACTTAGAAAATGGGTGTTTTGATCCGATTGGTTTGTCCCGGGTGGAATTAAGACTGGGTGATTTCTATTATTTAGACTATAAGAAACCATAAAGATAGTAGGTGCTTTGTGACCTAATTGGCATATCCTGAAAGGACTCAGGACTAGGTGATCTCTATTGTGTTTAGACTTGAAAGAGATCAGAAGAAAACAGGTGACCTAGGTTTGGTTAAGCCTTCTCTCATTGCCCATGAGAAGCTTAGGAAGAGTGGGCCAGGTTAATTAGGTTTAGTTCGGCTCTCTCAATTACCCATGAGAAGCTTAGGAAGAGTGGGCCAGTTTGATTGGGTTTGGCTGCTTTGATGAATGGTATATGCTAAGGTTTGACTCAATGAGTCATGACTCAATGACTCGATGAGTTATGACTCAGTGACTTAGTCCTAGACTTAGGCTTTAGACTCAATAAGTTTTAATATGTTTAGAATGTCTAAATCAGTATTATCCTGTTGTCCATTGGCCATATGAGACCCACCATTACCATAGCATGGGCGGGACCCAGGTATGTACCATGGTGGGGCCATGACAGAGTACCCTTAGGCACTAGAGAGATTACCAGTGGCCAAAGCCCATTGGTGTCAAGTGAGGCACTTGCCTCTTGGAGGTTCCTCAAGCTCCTCCTCCAAGTTCCAAGAGAATTCTTCTCCCCAAAATCCTCTCTTCCAAAAAATCCTCCTCTCTTCAAGAAGAGGGAGGGGTATTTATAGGCTCTAGGTCCTCTGGGGGTAGTTTAAGAATTTTAGCTCCAATGTGGGGGCATTTTGGGTATTCCAACTCCACCATTGGGGCATTTTGGGAAACTCTTGGAAAATATGCCCAACTTCACCAGTGGGGGCATTTTGGGAATTCCAACTCCACCATGGGGACATCTTAGGGATTTTAGCTCCACCATTGGGGCATTTTGGGAAATCCTTTAGAAAATATGCCCAGCTTCACCAGTGGGGGCATTTTGGGAATTCCAGCTCCACTATGGGGGCATCTTGGGGATTCCAGCTCTACCATTGGGGCATTTTGGGAAATCCTTTGGAAAATATGCCCAACTTCACCAGTTGGGGCATTTTGGGAAATCCTTTGGAAAATATGCCCAACTTCACCAGTGGGGGCATTTTGGGAATTCCAGCTCTACCATGGGGGCATCTTGGGCATTCCAGCTCCACCATTGGGTCATTTTGGGAATTCCCTTGGAAAATATGCCCAGCTTCACTAGTGGAAGCATTTTGGGAATTCCAGCTCCATCAGTGGGGGTATTTTGGTAATTTTTGCAAGATGGCTTTGCCTCCCACATTCGGAATATCTTTAAAATTTTTTCATTTACACCTTTGGCCAATCCAAATTAATTAATCATTTAAATTATTTTTAGCAAAATAGATTGCCAGGAATAGAGTTAATTGCATACATGCCTATCATAGGTACCATGTAATTAATTTTGATGAAAATACTTCCCTTATATATTTTAATATATTATTTTCATGTTGATTATTTGCAACAAATCAATTATTGCAATTAATTTTTCTTCCCGTGCGCATCATCGATTTTCATTCGCACGCTCATAGCATTTTGCTAGACGGGCAGGTGAGGAACTCCCGAAGCTCCGGGCCACATCACCAGGCTCCCGCGGTGCGTCACCAGCTCCACGGCACGTTACCTATACAGCTACATGGTTTGCTGGCTGCGCGGATGGGGAGGCTGCCACTCCGAAGTTTGCTGGCTACGAGAAGGTCGCCGTTCCTCCTACACGCCACATCAGCCATGCGGCTAGGCTCCTCGGCATGCTGGCGTTGGTTGCATGACACTTCAGCTGTGAGTGAAGTGATGCCCGCCTCCGTGGCACATCGATAACACCGTTAATTTTGCGCCATGCTGGCACTTCTGGTCCGCTCGTCCTACCTGCGCCCCATGCAAGAATGGCTTCGTTAACATGTTTTTGCTAATGGCGCATCGTCTCCGGCCAATTCTCGCTCACGGTCACGTCAGCTGCATGATGAACCAGCTGCCTGGTCGACATGGCGGCTATGAGGCCAAACGACTATTTCACTGTCTGTCATCGTCGTTGTTTATCCATGGTGTGGCACTGTTGGCTGGAAAATCCAATGAACCCTCGTCGCAAGCTACTGTTGCCGCTGGTAGGGAGACGTCGTTGCTCCCTGTGCCATCGGCGTCCTTCTTCTCTACTGACCACGCAGGCTGCCGTCGCCCTCCGCCACTTCGTCGATCAGGGCTTGTATGGACCAGCCCTGCTGCCGCTGAGATGCACAGAACAGGGCAGCGTTTCGCTCTTCTTCCTTGCTGCCTGTGCTGTCTGTCTGCTGCCAAGCTGGAGCGTCGTCATCAACGCTTGTTTGCTACCATTACTGTGGCTGGAAAGGGGCCAGACTACACTCCACCATAGCCTGACGCAACTGTCACGATCGTTGCTTCTCCATCAGACACCCTGTTCGTGGCTACCACGTAATAGGGGAGCCGTCTGCTACTGGCGTTCATCCCTGTTGGGTCGCTGCCACCATTGTCCATCTCCTCCAGCGCTGTCCCCCGGTCAGACGGCCGATCGAATCCGGCCAAACATCTGGATTCAATTTTACCGCATCGGATACCTGGTTTGGTTGTTGGAGGAGTGTCGTCGATGCCGGACTAGCCTCCCGCTTTGGCCGCAAAGTGGGTGTGCGGTTTCTCTGGCCGACAACTGGATGCTCGATCAGATTCATCCATCAAGCTTCTTAAAGTGTGCTGATGTTTTTAAGGTCCCCTCCCATGTCGCGCAGCCATCCCTACTAGCCAGAAGAACCCATTGCCCATTGGCTTCCATTCCTTGCATCGCTGCCAATGGCCAGACATCGTTGCCGTCGGTCCGCTGCCATGCTGTCGACGACCGTAGGTTGTATTGCTGCCGACACTTCCATCGGTGATGCCATTTGACGCAGGCATCGCTGCTGCCATATCCACTGGACACCCTGTTCATGGCTGCCACAGAACAGGGGGTCGTTCGATGCCTGCGTTCGTCCATGTTGTATCGTTGTTGCCGCTGTCCAACCCACCAGTGCTGTCTGCTGATCGGATCCGACCAAATGGCCGCATATGATCTCCTATGGCCCAACAAATGCCCTCGGTGGTCAGGTAGGATGGGTAAACACTTAGTAGAGTGAGCGTGGCATTGGCCACCATCCCCTATCATTTGAAAATTCAAAAGGCTGCATGGATTTCCATTCTAGGATACCTCTCAAGGAGCCTTTTCAAGCTTCCCCCTTTTTTTCTCTGCCAAGCTCAACGGATGCCTGTTGGTGGCCTATAAAGCTGTCCCGGGGGAGGCTGTTGAATCTTTCCTTTTCACGTTCATGATGCTTCTCCGAGTTTAGACTCTTCACCTGTTTTCAATGGGTTCTTTCTGAGGACTCATTCTGATTTTTTCTTCCGGCGTCGCTTATAGTTCATTGCTGTCACTGCTTGGCATCAATGCAGTGAGTTTAGAGAAATTTGTTTTTATTTCTCTGTTAGTCTTCTATTATTTGGTTGAAGCTTTTAACACATTAGCATTTTCGACGAGACCTGTTGCCAATTAAGATTTTCCCTTTTAACTGAAATCTCTCTTCTCTGTGTTGTGGAAAAGGTGGGTTTTCTGTGGCTAAACCAACATTATGGCTATTTGAATAAGATCGTGTATAGGCAATAAGAATGAACAACACATTCGTTCCTTCCCCACTAACGTCTTGCATTATTCTTGTGGCGCTGAGAAGAATGTACGTCCTTAACGTTTTTCTTCAGTTGAGGACTTCTGTCGCTGGTTGGGAAAGGCCCCTGGTGTCATGTTGGCGCTGCTAAGGCATTGTGTGGACTAGTGCAAGAGCTACCCAATGTGCCCCAGACTGCTCTAGTGTGGTTGAGGGGACGAGGCCCAGGCGAAGCCTAACTGCAGGATGAGCCCACCATTAGGGTGGACTGGCTGCTGGACGTGGGCCAACTATGAGTGGATCCATAGGATGATGCCCAAGCGGAGCTTGGAGCCTATTTAGGCTGCTTAATCGATTCAAGCCCAAAGACTGATGAATGACTGAAAACCCCTGATTCTCACGATGTTTGTAGGAAAAATTCCCCAAAAAAATCATAATTGCTTTATGTAACTCCCAAAAGCTTATAGTTGTGTCAGAAAATTCATGAAATAAATCCAACCTTGATGGAATAAGCTCAAGGCCCTTTTTGGCAACACACACTTTTTTTTGTGCAGCGTCATCAATTACCTCTTCACATCTTGAACAAGGCACTCGTTGACATACTTTCTCTCTCTTTCATTCTTAATAGATATGGATCCTCACAGTAGAGTGGCTTCTCCATCCCTTGTCGGCCCAATTGACTGCGTGGACTTTGATGATTCTCTTATTAGAGCGGACGAGTTTGGCCACGTTCCTTGCAATGTTGATTCAGTCTTTGCTGGAGAGCATAATGTAAATGACCAAGATGAAGCAACATTGATGCAACCTACGGTGGATAACTCTATTCTGAATCCTCCCACCACTGAAGCAGTTCTTTCATCTGATGTTACTCTTGAGCCAGATGTAAGATTATCGGAAAATGGATCAGGGGAAGGAGAGATCCTTGTTCCACCACAGTTCAAAGGGGAAGTTCATGTTGCAACCTAGTGCCAAGAAAAAAATTTTCTTGGGTCACAACACCAAGATGGTGTTCCTATTGTGCCGGCATGCCAAGAGGAAGCTTATATTGCGGCTTAGTGCCAAGGAGGAGTTCATATAGCGCTAGAACGCCAATCACTATGGAAACGGAAGAAGCAAAAGAAAGGTGGTGACCCTGACTTTCAAAGTGCTATCCGTTATTATCAGGTTAAGGAGATAGACAAGGGCTTCTTTGTCTAGCTAAATGCAGAGTTCCCAAAGCAAAAGCTTCCCAATTTTGATAGCGATATCCCAGGGCATTCTCCAATACGTCACTTTTCCATGACAAATATGAAGAGTAAAGAAAGCCCTTTCACTCTTCGCTCTCAACCCTGCTTTATACATAGAAAAGATGTTGAGAGTGCCTATCTATCTGCTAATGCCTTTACATACTATGATGAGGAGGACCACTTTGATGGGTATTTCTTATCTCCCATTAAAGAGATGTTGGATCTCATGAGGACTCTGTGGAGACCCCTCGCCAGAGGGCAACAATTCTTGAGGATTATAAGTTTGTTACCGATGGTGAAAGAGGCCGATTCAAGGGTGGTTTATTGAAGAATAGTTTCTTTAGACCTTAGGCAGAGCATATAGCAACAATGCACAAAAGCATCCTTTGTCAAGCTGGCATTATGACGTGATTCTTTGCACTCGCGGTCCATTCCACTGGCACATGGAAGCCATGTGCGGCTTCATTCAGTTTTGGTCTCCGGCGACCAATTCTTTCCATTTTCCTTGTGGTGAGATGAGCATCAAACTGTGGGACCTCCATGTTGCCTATGGGCTGCCTATCATCGGGGAGCCTTTTGATTTGTAATTCCCGCTGAATGAGGATTTCAAAGAAGGCAGCTTAGGTCATCGCGTCTTGAATATAATGAGTAAGTTAAGACGGTCCGGCGCTAAGCTTCCTTGGATTGGCTAGGCGCAATTGTTCAAAAGGATTTCCAATCCTAATGCTCAAAAATATAAGATGCCAGCACCTGAAGATTGGGCAAAATGGACTATTTGGGCGGAAGAAGCTCTTTTAGGTAGTATTGCTCCAGAGGAAGAATTAGTTTTATTCCTTATGCTGAGGCTTTCTGTCATTATCTATCCTTCCTCAGCACATGATCATTGCATTAACCCCTTTGCTTAATGCCAGCTCTTTAGCTTGCTGAAGTTAAGAGACTATCCATGGCTCCTCGCGTATTATGTGACATCTATCGGGGGCTGAACGACATGGTCTTATATCGTTCCAGGCCAGTCACATGCACTACTTACTTCCCAGTCCATTTCTTTACAGCTTGGTTAGGACTTTATTTCCCCTAGATTTATGGGGTCGACTTGCCGACTCAATTACCTGTGAAGATTTAATATTAAGGAAGTTTCCAACTGCCATTTTTAGGAACATACGGTTTGATGAAGTGATAGATCGGTTAGTGAAACTACACAAGTTTTCTTAGGAAATGTTTCTACTTGCTCTGGTCAACAATCCTTTGGGATTTGAGGTGAAAGGCAAGGGTGAAACCTTTGGCAAGATCAACGAGTTCATCATTTCTTTGCAAGCTTACTTGCTTCCTCTTCGGGAAGGCTCCAGGTTTTGGGTTGAACCATATTTCCCGAACCATTTTGCCAAGCATTTCAGTTATGACCAAGAAATGTTGGGTCATGTTGTATTTATATCTCTAGAGGAGCGTATAATAGGAGTTGGTCTAGCCTGGTAGTATCCACTATCATTTTGTTTTACCTCTGCATTTCGAGATTACGACATTTTCTTACCTAGCCTGGCCCGAAGAGTTCATGTGACTAAGGACTATGCCTGGTGGTATAGCACCAATGGGGGCAAAATCAGCAGGGAGATGCCCCCTAATTGTGGTATGTTTGCTTACCATCCATTGGCATCCTCTTTCGTTCTTGACGTGCTCAAGAATGTCTTCTTGGGTGCATAACGGGTGATGGATTTTGAAAGGCCATCCACTTTTCCACAAAAGGTTTAATGGTTAGATGAATGGCATCCTCGTCAAAATATTCATCGCACTGCTCATAGCCACATTGGGTGGTGGAGTTATGTTGAGCAGATATACCCCATAGGCGAGAAGATTTGGGCGGAGCCGATAACTCTTGAGCCAGCTATTCTTGAACTGGCTCCTTATGTCCCTCTAGGTTATGCTGAGCAAACTGCGCTGATCAATGTGCCCCTTTTAAGGGAGGAGATGACTAAAGTAGAGGCTGATGCAGAGGCAGGTTTGGAATGGTACTTGGCAGATTGTACCCCAGTACGATTCTGTGAAAAGGCTCCTTAGGTTTTAGCTCCTTTAAGAACAACCTCGTCTCAAAAGAAAGGGACTAAATCTATTAATGCTGCTGGAAAGCAGAGTAAGGAGGAAAAAGTTAGTAGAGGATTGTTCGAGGCTCCTTCTCTGAGAGCAACCAAAAGTGTTATCTCGCGCCATGGAGTACTCCTTCGGTTCCCGCTCTCAAGAAGAGTATAAAGGCAGTAGCGAGTGAAGACGCTCCTACTCTAGTCATCAAGAAGATGACGACTGATGAAGAGGTTTCCACTCCAACTGTCAATAGCAAGGAGGTGGTAGCTAATGAGGAAGTTCTTGTTCCAGCCATCAAAAGGAGTAAGAAGGCGATAGCCAGTAAAGGGGTTCTTGCTTTACAAAAAAGAACCACTGCTTCTAGGATTTCCACCACAGATCGAAGGAAGAAGGCCAAAGTAAGTTGGAGAGTGCCTAAACCTATTCCTAGGAGCATGCTTCCTTGTGAGATAACTCCTTCTGCCCTCCAGACCCTTTGAGGCATTAGAGCAATTGGTAGAAGGTAGCGGGGCGTCTAGTGAGAAAGATACCGAGGCCGTTGCTGCTGAAGGTATTCTTATGGAGATTCATAACAGTCAGTCAAATGCTGTCAATGCATTAGTAGGAGACCAAAGAGAATCATTGCCTGATCTCTTCAATTTGTATGAGGTGATTAGTCAGCTTGGTGACATCCCTTCTCCTCTTTCTCCATTGTCTCCACACCTTCTTCATCTGGTAAGACCTCCAATTGAAGAGGAGGTTACTACAGCAGAGATCCCATTTGAGGGCACTGCTTCCATAGATGTTCTTGAGAGAGAAGTGGACAAGGCTACTCCTGATCTTGAGGATGAATATGCCATAGGCGGAACCTTGCCCTCTGCTCCCAACGCATTGCAGCAGACTGATGATAATACTTATGAGTCATGTAGGGAAACACCTGAAGTATCGACATCGTGTTTTCATATTTTGCTTAATGGGGATTTTCTTCAGATGCTATCTTCTGCTAGCATCTAGGCAACCAAGGAGCTAAGTAGGATCCAACAGGAGAACTTAGAAGATGAAGTCCAATCATTTTGCTTAGATTTTGCTGGAACACTACGAAGAGCCTCTTCGCCTGATGCAAACGCAAGTTTAAAAGATTGCTTTCTCTTCCGTGCTGAAGGTATAGAAAGGCTGGGCGGTGATATCTCTCTTGTTTGTCAGCCATCTTTAGGCAACTCGAGTCTTTTTAGCAAGCATGAGAACAGGCCGAATTGGATGCTATCCTGAGGTTTCCTATTGAAACAATTGCTACCAAGGAAGTTGAACTTACAGATCTATAGGCTAAGATCGGTGAGAAATTGTTAGTCGTGGACATGGATTCGGAGCACCTTTCATCTCTTCAAGCGGAGTTGACCTCTTTGAGAGCAGATATTAGAGCAAACAAAAATCACCTCAATGTCCTCCTGCGGGATCTTCACCAGTTGAGCCATCATTTATCTTTTCAAGAATCTCTTGTTGCTTCCAAGGAGAAAGATGAAGCTAAAGGTTTGGAGACCATCAAACACTTGAAGGAAGAAGTGGTTACCTCCTAACAAGAAGTGACGGCGATTGAGGAGACTTTAAAAGAGTTGAAGTCATCTCCAATTGTGAGCCCGAAGGCCACTCAAGCCTTGAAGAGAGCGGAGAAGCAGTTCAGCCTTTTAAAGGAGTCTATTTTAACTGCCTTAACTCACTTGTAAACTTCTTCTATGATTGAGAATCTTTTATGCTAATGAGTGTGTAGTTTTAGCATCTTTTTCTTGCAACACCTGGTCTCTTGACACATTTTCCCTTTTTCTTTTATTTTTAGTAATTCTCCTTTTGCACTTGAATTGAATTGCTTGAGAAACGTGTGTAGGGAATGTGGAGGGAGGAGCACATGCCCCCAGCATCTGCTCCTTCCCAGCTCATGTATAGTAACACTTTAGGAAATGCCCACTAATGGGCAATTCTCCTATTCCATTACTATTTACAATCCGATATGAACCATTAGCATAAGCTTCTTGCACAGCATAAGGGCCTTCCTACTTGGGTTCAAATTTGCCAGTTAATTTTTCACCCGCTGGTGGTGCTGTCGTGGGCACCCAAATTTAGAACCTTGCTCCAATCTAATTTTCTGTAGTAGTGTGAGTAAGGGT
>JAYJMB010048954.1:0-29845 GCA_036873735.1 Pouteria campechiana
TTATTTGGATATGAAATGATGTGTTGGTTATGAACATGTTATTTTAATTCATTATTATTTTTGAATCATGCTTGCTTTCTGAGTTGCTCAGACTCATACTTTCTTATTTATATTTTTTTAACTAGGACATCAAGTAAAGAATTCCAACTATGAGTTGGAACTGAGAAACATGATTTGAAGATAATTAAATTTTAATATAATGAGTTGAAATTGCAAATTTTAAGTGTATTTGTATGTTTGTATTCATGAGATCTCAAATGATGTATAAGTTGTGTAAAGGCATATCTTAGTGAATTATTTGTCATATTGTAAATGAAGTTGTATATTTAGAAAGATGTGGAGTGTCATCATTATTCACCCAAGTCTTGGGCTATAGGAGTATGGGCATGTGTATTTTAGGATTAATATCATTGTTTATTTTATTTGATAAATATTGTACTAAACCCTAATAATTTAGGAAAAACCCTATCCATTTTTCTATAGAAACTAGTCAAGTTCCAAAATAGGACTCGAGCACCCCACCCTAAAAGTGGGCAACTCAAAGTGAATTTACATGGAAAAATGTAGCGTTGCGCCTCGAAAGGCGGGGCATAAAATGATAGCACTCCTTGGATAAATTTCTTTAAGGATGATGCAACTGAATATTCTTTTTGAGATTCATCGTAACCATATGAGGGTTATGATTTCTATTTCATCTTGATTCTTAAATCAACATATATTATTTTCTATTTATGCCTCAAGATAGATTTTAATAAACATACTATCCCTGAGCAAGCATCACAGGAACAAGTAGATTTTGGGGATTCATTGATTCATTCGGCGGACTTTAGTGAGCTTCCTTTTTAAATTGTGTCTAAAAGCTTCAACTTGAGTTACATACTTAGGCTTCATTTGGCCGCCAAGTGAGATTTAGCACTTTTAAAAAAGTGTTGTGCATTTAGGAGAAGCAATAATTTATAGCTTCCGCCTAACATGGAAAATGGGCTTTTATGGTGCTAAAAAAGTGTGGTGAAGAAAATGTGTAACCAAATTGACCCCATGCAATGCACATTTAATGCCTTCCAAAAAACTTTAATCCCACGTGACGCACAGGCAAATAAAGCCTTAATGCTATTTATGTTAAAGCGGGTTGTGAAGCGACAAGCGTTGTTGGCCAAATGACTTTTAAGGATGCTAATATAGTTCTAGAGATGGAACTTCTGCATCGGCCTAGTGTCCCCATTGAACAAGATTAAGCGACTAATTTTGGTGAACCACCTGATCTTGTAGCAGAAGGAGTAAGGTATATTGATTCTTCTGCAATCAGAATTTTAGAGGACTTGCATGCTCCCTTGCCAAATGTGTCCTCTATTGAAATGAGATTTGAAGAGGGAGAAATCCTGACATCTCACCAATCAAAAGGAAAGGCACAAAAATGGTGTTTTGCTATACATAGTTATGCACACATGCCAGTTAGCTCCCAACCAAAGAGGAAATAATAGGCTACCATTAGTGATGAAGTTGACTAGCTAGAGGCAGGAACAAACAAGTCCCCTATCTAATTGGGTGATGTGATATTTTTTCCCTCCTTAAGGATTGTAAAAAATCTAGATAAAAAGGATTTCTTTGTCTAGAAACATGTAGAAATTTTAAAGTCTTATTTCAGAGTTGAGAAGGAATTGACACATTCTAAGAGTGTGGCCACAAATCTATGAAGGTACTTCTATGCATAGGTTCTTACTTCATGAATAAGGCAAAGATAATAATCATTCAAAAGAAAGTTGTAAAGGCCCTTTTCCCTTATTGACCAGGGCAAAGAATTTGATGGGATTTTCTTAACACCATTTGCGACCAACTTTGAGCCTCATTACCATACTGTTGAGACTCCAAGAGAGTGTGCTCAAATAATAGAATATTATAAATTACAACTATAGGGGAACATTAAACAATTTTAGGATTTCATTGCTCCTAACGATGACTTTGAAGATTGGGCAAAGCACATTATTGCAAGGCACTAAGATGTTCTAATAGCATTAGGAGTTTATGATGCTATGCTTGCTACTTGTGGAGGTTCTTAAGATACAATACTGCTTCGGAAGCTTTCTTCCAATTTTGGTCACCAGCTATAAATTATTTCCTTCTCATGTGGCAAGATGAGCATAACACTATGCAACTTGAGTGTCATTAGTGGGCTACCTATTGTGGGAGGAGCCTTTGATGAATATGTTCTATCTAATGAAGAGCACAAGTTGATTCCGCATGGACAAGACATTTTTAAAATCTTGAAACACCTGAGGCGACAACAAAGAAATAGATTCCTACCATTGCAATGGGCTCAACTATTGGGAGGATTTCAAATTCAAGTGTAAGGATTAGTGGCTATCATGATACCAAGACAGAGAAAAAAAGAAAGCTAGAAGATGAATGGTATGGATAGCTACTGAGCTTCCTTATAACATTGTTCCAATTCAAGATTTGATCTTATTCTTGATGCAGTGGCTTTCTATAATAATATGCTCATCCTCTTCACATTCTTTCTATGTGAGATGGATGATGTTGGTGCTGGCTTGTCAACTCAATTATGGTCCAAGGTTCTCTTTGGCCCCTGGAGTGCTTTTAGACATTTATAGAGGTTTTGGTGACATGGTGTTGAGTTTGATTGGCCTTAGCAAAGCAACGATACATTGCCTAGTGCATTTCTTTGTAAGCTAGTTACGCCTTTATTTCCCCCTGGACTTATAGGGCCAGTTAGTTTCCTAGACGAAGGTGTGGTGATGATACAATTTACAAAGAAACTAATGATGAAACTCAAGGTAGTGACCAACAGGCTACTTATTTGCATCAATTTTCTGATGAGATGTATTTATTGGTCCCTGTCTTCAGTGAGGAGGGTTATGATTTACCTCCTTAGATAGGCATCACTAGTAAGCTATTGGACTACATTGTGGCAATTCAAGATTGTCTGCTACCATCATAAGAAGGGGGTCACTTCATAATAGAACCATCCTTCTCATAGAGATTTGCATGTTAGTTTGTTTTTGACCAAGAAGTCCTAGGGGGGTATTGTTGAAACCTCTTAGGAAGAGTGAGAAGCCAATGTCGAAGTTCACAGATGGTATGCCCATTGGATCCAATTTACCAGCGATTTCCAGAACTGCACCATCTTTTTGCCTGACAGAAGAAAGCAAGTCCACATCATATATAATTTTGCATGATGGTATCGGGTAAGCAGTAGAAAAATATGTGATCAGGCCTCTTTAAACTATCAGATGAAGACTTATCTGCCATGGGATTCTACAATAGTGTTCTAAGAGGGATGATTATGCCTGCTTTTGGAATTATTGTGATCACCACTGGAATGCAACTCGGCTAGGTAGGGTTTTGTGGATGGACTTGTAGCCTACTCCCCAAGATATCAAGAGAGCGGATGCAAATGATGTTGGGTGGTGTGGGTATGGTGAGCGTTACAATTTTTATCTAGAGGAGCCTGAGGCTGATCATCAACTTCTCAATGTCTCTTCTCGTGTAGCACCAGATTATCAATCCATTATGAATAGTGAGAGTATGTATTTTTGAACTTTTCTCTTGTCTTTTCTTTCTTCTTTTTAGCTTATAAATACATGTCTTACTTTCTTTTCATTTAGCAGATTTTGTTATTGCTTTTGTAATTATTTGAGACACAGCAAAGCATTATGAGATCGATTTTGATCATTATTATATAAATGGCCAAGTAGTTTGGATTCAAGGACAATCTCCTCAACAAGCTACCAACCTGAGTTAGGTTGCATAGGGGGCTAATGTTGGATGTACAATAAGAGCTACAGCCACTCACCCTACTCCCGATTTCCTAGGTAAAGCATCATCTAGTGGTCTAGCTATCAATTGCAAGGTTCCCCAACCTACTCTGGCCAAAGAAGTGGGAATTGTAAATGAGAGGACAACTCCGATAGAGGGCTGCAGTGACCAAGTGAGGCCTGAAGAGAACATTGTTGTTGATGTGGATACATCCCTTTATAAAACTCGAAAAGATTTGGAGCTAAATAGTATGGCATCTAATGAGCAAGTGCTAAATTTACCTACCAAGATGGCCATAGATCCTGAGATAATAGCAGTCGAAGTTGTCCAAGTTGCAGATAAGGAAAGGATTATAAGGGAGGAGGAGATTGCTGCTACTCCTACCCCCTTTTAATGCCAATGAGGCCACAAGGGATCAAGTTGCACTTGAATTTAGCCACCAACTCCCATAAGTTATGCCTTCAACTGAGCAAGCTTATCCACTAATTATTTTTGATAACCTTTCAATGTTATTACAAGCATTTCCATTTCCTATTGCTATAATGTTATTTGCTAAGGTGACAAATCCCTTAATTATACCAAAACCAGCTCCTTTGGAGGTTTATGATGCTGGACCTGCAGATGCTACCCCCAGAGCAATTATTGTCTTAGAAAGACTATCAACAAAAGTTTCTGAGCTAGATACCAAGCCTAGCAGTCCTGACAGCATGATTGGTGAAGACATTGAAATGTAATTAGTAGAGGAGAATCTACTAGTTACCAATCTTAATCAGGCTAATGAATATGCTATTTTAACACTTTCAATGTTTGCTTCTTGACACATTTTTTGATGCCAATCATTCTGTGATGGTTGTATCCATACTGATGTGACTTTTTGACGCTTCCATTTGCCCAGATGTACGAGATTTGAATGTAATGGGATGTGAAAATGGCAGAATTTCCATTTTCATGAGGCTCTAGGTTGTCATTTATCTGGTTTTGCACAAAACCCTAGACAATTTTGCAGAGAGACAACTTTAAGACGCTATCGTGTATAGGGAAAATCACTTTTTACTTTTGGATTCTTCTCAAACTCATCTGCTCTCAATTTGTCATTCACTTCTACTCCTCAAATAGCTCCTTCTTCATTAATTCTCATTTCTATTTTTCTATCTTCCTCATGCTGTCAAGAGGTCTCATTCATGTTTGTCGAACAGTGTCATGGAAGCATTTCGGCTTTACCCTTTACCCGAGGGTATGAGTTGAGTGTTTCCAGAACCCACTACCCTACCATGGCATCTTCATAAAAATTTGGTCTCTGTCTCTTTAGGATATCTTAGGGCGAGCTTTCATTTAGATCAAACCCATTTAATTTTTGCTCTTTTTTGTGGGTACAACATTTCTCTAGGACAATTAATCTCATATAGCTGGCGTTATGTTGTGTCCCTTTGTTGTTGGATCCCCAATCTTTGTGAGATTTCTATTTTCACCCTCCCAATGTTTTCTACTATCTTTGACTTGAGTAAAACTCTTCATTTTAGCTATTACTTTTATCTCATCCCCGGTGCTCTTTGGCGCAGATGATGACCAAAAAAGTCATCGGGCTTGGGTCAAGGTCATCGGGGGTCTCCCTTTTCCGATGGTTTGGATGACCAGTCTAGTTCATCTCCCAATTGCTCTTTCTCCTTAGGTATAGGCTAATGACTATGGGCATGTTGTAGTGGATGTTGTTTCCTCCGCGGGCCATTGTCACGAAAGGGATTTTCCATTTAGCTTTCCTAGTTAAGAGGTCGTTACTCCTGATCCTCTTCCTTCTCTGTCTTCTTTATTCCTAGACTTGAGCTCTACTATAGATCTAGAACAAGACCTTATTCCTTATTTTTTTTACTACTCCTCGCTCCACTCCTGCTCATGAATTCACTTCTGTTCCCAATCAAGTGGCTCCTCTACCTCGACAAAGAATTAAGGCGGTTGTATAGAAGTAGAATTTCCATGCTTATACTAGTTCTTCTACTTCTTCTAGCTTTGATAAGGACCATTCATTGGCTTTGGATGTCCAACTGAAGCCACTAGGGGTTGATATTCCTCATGAGGTTGGTCCCATTAATCTCTCCTCAGGTGGGAGCACTTCATAAACTTTCATGCCCCACTCTTCCTCCACACATAGTCAGGCCATGATAGCGGATTTGCCTACATGCTCGATTCCCAAGGTTGCCATTGGGGAGTTGGTCCATTCTCCAGGGAATGTTGGTGGTCCCTCTAGAGGGGTAGCATATCCCTCTTTTATCATACCAATTTCTTTTGATCCATCCTCATATCTATGGACTTCCCTTGTAATTCTTTTTCTAGCTAATTCTGTCTCTTCGAGTTTTGAGCCTATAGTCAATGTTGCTCTGGTGGTGGGTTTGGAGTTGACTATAGCTAGGGAATTCATAGAGGTTGCTATTGAGGAGATGGAGGAGGTTTGGGGGAGGCCAGCGATTGTAAGGACGCAAGAAACTTTGGTAGTTTTTGAGACATCCTCTTCTACTGTTGTCTCTCATCCTTCTACTACTTTTGTGGGTGAGTATCTCTCTCTCTCTCTCTCATTTCTTATATATATTTTTGAAAGAAGGTTCTAACATCTTTCTTTGAAGGTGCTGACTTTTTTCTTTTAGCCTTGTTATAGGTTTGTTTTCTTCTTATCAATTGTCTTAGGCTCTGAAGCATTTATACTCGGCCGTAGCCTAGCTCCTTCAACCCAATACCTCCTCAGTGAAGCTTCAAGTTCAAGTGGGCCAATGTTTACCCCTGGTTCTATGCCTTCAAGTGGTGTTACTACCCCAGTCGTCTAGGCTCCTATCAACCTTTCGGTCCTTCCAACTCTATTCATAGGAAAGCAACCCTAATTACCTCCCTCTTGGAGTGTCCAAACAAGGCAGTAATTTTTGTGAGTAAGCTTTCATGTTCTACTGACCACTTTAGGGCCTTTGAGATTCCTTAGAATGATATAGTGGTGGAATCTGCCTTGGACATTGTACGAAATTGAATCATGAGGTAAAATTTCATCAATCGGATAAGGCACTGCATGTGGCAGCTTGCTAGCATCCGAAAAGAATTGTGTATCGAGTTAGAGTGTCTGAAGGAGGGTGAGCTAGATTGGTGGTGGAGAAGGCTTTCCTCCTCAGTAGTTTGAAATGGGTAGGACCATGTGTTTGCTAAACTCATTACTGTAAAAGCAGAGTTGAAAGAGGAGCAAAACTACCTTCGAGAGTTGGAAAAGATAGCTTTGACCCTCTAGGCTAAGGAGCATGATTTGGTTGCTAAAAGGGATTCTGCGGAGGCCTCTTAGAGTGAGGCAGAGGAAGCTCTTACTGAGACTGAGGCTGACCGTGATGCTGCTATTGTTGCCACAGATTCTAAGGTTGAGCAGTTGGCTTGCTTGGATGTGGAAACTATTGGGAGAGAGGAGGCACTGTAGCAAAAAATCAGTGATCTAGAGGGCAACGAGGTAACTTCCCGAAGGGAGGTCGATCTTGTAAAGGTGGAGCAAACTGCTTAGCTCTCTTAGGTTCGTCGACTGCGCCTGGAGCAGCTGGCTACAAAACTTGAGTGTCTAGATATATTGCTTCAATAAGTGGCTGAATAGTTTAGGCCAGCCTTTAATTCCTGTAAGAATAAGATTTATAGGAAATTCCTCAAAATATATCTAAATGATATTCAACTAGACGAGAAAGATTTGTAATTGTCAAACTTGTGTAAAATGAAAAGATATGTTTTCCTTCTGATTGGTTCTTTTGATATGTGTAGAAGACTTGTTGGTATGAGTCTTTTGATGGGACTGCTTGCAACTTGGTAGTTGATTTATGAATACTTTTACAGAACCAACCTATGTTCTAACACACTCTTTGATCCTATGTTACAAAATGGGGTTGGTCTACAGAAATCTATTTAGGTGCACTTTTTGATTGGGCATATAGCAAAACCAAAAACTCCAGGGCCTTTGTTTTATCCGCTCTTCAATTCCATGAATGGAACTAAAATGTTTACTTTCTCATCAGGATGGCTCTAAGTTTTGGGTAGAGTCATACTTCCCACATCAATTTGCTAGGCAGTTTGGCTATGAACAAGAAATGCCAGGTCATGTTATATTAAAATCATGAGAGATGCGTGAAACAAGAATGGGCCCCACCTTGGTGGTATCCATTGTCATTCTGTTTTACATCTAAATTTCATGACTATGACATCTTCTTACTTGGTCTAGCCTGAAGAGTTTATATAACTAAGGACTATGCTTTGTGGTACAACAACAATGATAGCAAGATTAGTAGGGAGATGCCTCCAAATTGTGGCCAAACTGTCTATTATCCATTGATATCCTCTCTTAAGCTTGACATGCCTAAGGATATCTTCTTAGTGGCATAGTAGGCTATGGATTTCAAGAGGCCGATAACTTTTCCATAACAAGTGCTATGGCTAGATGATCATCATCCCTGTTGAAATATTTATTACTCTAACCATGGTCATGTCGAGTGGTGGGACTATGGTGAGCACATATACCTCATAGATGAAGATATCATAGTGGAGCCAGTAATTCTTGAACTGGTAATTCTTGAATTGGCTCCTTATGTTCCTCTAGCATATATTAAGCGAGCAAACTACACCAATCCGTATGCCACTTTTAAGGAAGGAATTGACTAAAGCTAATACAGAGGAAGGGTTGTAATGGTACTTGGCAAATTGTACTCTAGTACAATTTTGTGATAAGAATTCTCAGGCTTCAATTCCTTTAAGAACTTCTTCATTTCAAAAAAAAAGGAGCTACATCCATTAGTGTTGCTGTGAAGTAAAGCAAGAAAGCAAAGACTAGTCAAGGATTGCTAGACCCTCCTTCTTCAAGAGTAACTAAAAGGGTGATTCTTCAACCATCTTGCTCAGTGACTAGTCCTCTTTATGAAGCAACTCCTCTAGTTCTCATTCGCATATTGCTAAGTTTGAATTGATGAGTGAAGGAGGGATTGTAGAGTCTCTCCTTCAATAAGCAGTTCACACAAAATCTCATACCAATAGGGCAGAGACGGTTGTTGATATTGTTGGTACTACAGTAGACACACCGGCCAATGATCAAAGGGAGTTGTCATCGGATTCCTTTCCCCATTACACTCACATCTTCTTCACCTGATAAAACCTTCAACTAGAGAGGAGGTTACCTTGGCAGAGATCCCATTAGAAAGTGCTATTGCTATAGTTGTTCTTGAAGGAAATATAGACAAAGTTACTCCTAATAATTAGGCTCATCATGCCATAGATGAAGCCTTCCCTTCTACTTTGGAAGCGTTATAGTAGGCTGAGATTAATGATAACGTCCATGAACTAAATAGGGAGGTACTTAAAGCATCGGCATTGCACTTTCATGCTTTGCCTAGTGAGGACTTTTTTCAAATGTTGTCATCTACTCATATCAAAGCTATAAAAGAGCAGAGCAAAACTCCTCAGGAGCACTTGGAGGATGAAGTGCAATCTTTTTGCTTTGACTTTGCTAGATCACTATGAAAGGCATCTTCCTTTGATGTTGTTATGGCATTGAGAGACCATTTTTTTGCTGAAGGCATAATAAGGCTAGATGGCGACATTTCTTGCCTATCAGTGATTTTTTTAGCCGCTAGGGTCCTTTCAATAGGCGAGCACAAGCTGAGAAAAATCCCACCCTAAAGCCTCCCCATTGAAGTCATTACTACAAAAATGGTTGAACTTTAGGGTATATATGTTAGTATTATTGTATATGATTTTAATAATAACAAAACATGTATTAAGATAAGAAATACGTATGCTTGAATCTTTAACAATCATATGCATAGTTATGAATTAATAAATGTTAAATGACTTAACACATAACTATGAATGTTTAATTATACAAGCATACATTCTTTACTTTATGGTGCACATAATATTAATTATTCTTTATTACATAAATTCATTAGATCATACTAAGAACCATAATTGCTTAAGCTTTCAAATTATGTACTTAATAAAGATGTATATTATCCTTGCTCTACAGTATGATTAAATCACATAAGTATAAAATAAAATTTGTTATTATATATGAAAGCTAATAATGTAGCATATGCAAAAACGTTCAAGTGCAGGATCATGATAAATTGACACAACTATCTGCTATGTTTTGAAGAGGCTAAACTAATGAAAAATGTGGAAGAAGAAGAAGAAGAAAACAGAAGGTTTGGAGAAAAGCAACAAGAAAGGTTGTATTTTCTAAGAGAAGCTTCCACGAACAAAGCAAGGGAGAAAATAAGGCTTCATAGATATACTACAATGAGTCTACATTGTTTGTTAACCATAGTGAGAAATTTTCATAAACAAATGCAAGACTAAAGCAGTTGAAGATGAAGCTATGGTTGAAGAACATAAGTTATTTGAGAAATTTGAACTATCTTCACCAACTAGATAAGTTTGTTTGAGATAAAAAATGAAGAAGAAGCTCTATCAAATACTCAGACAAAGGGAGAAAGATGAAATTGTTGACCAGATGATCATGCATAAAGAGAAAAAAAACTTTATCTAATTAACAAATTTAGAAGAATGGATTAGTTTGAGGATAAAAAGGCAATATGAATAGATAAGGAAGTGCAATTTCAACTTAGCCATGACAAACAAATGAAGATTGAAGAAAGAAAGAAGTTACAAGAACAAACCCCTTTTATTACTCGAAGTTTGCAAAATAATTAAAGGAGTTTACTTCATCTGCAGATCAAATTCATCTATTACTTACTACAAACAAAGCATCAGCTAAAGTGGAAGATAAAGTAGAAGTTGTACAATGAGTATAAATGAAGTTGAACAAACAAAGAGCTGCATGGACCAAAAAGGGACTTCAACAGACAAAGGCACATTCGTTTGCAAACTTACAATAGACAAATCTATGTGACATACAAAGTACTCCATCCAAGCAGAGCAAAGTTTGTTTATTGCTTACATTAGATAAATACTACACTTCATTTATTTGAGTAAGACAAAGCAAACTTCATTTGTCACCTCCAATAGACAAATGAAGAACAAAAGAAGAATATTACGCTTCGTTTCTTGATATAAACAAAATAGAATTTATCACTCAGTTTGACTTCATTTGCACCGTTCAAAGTTTATCCCACTACTTGCAATAAAAAAATCACTCTTGTGGAAGTTCAACTAATAGACGAACCAATGGAAGAATCTATCTGCAACTTATGGCAGACAAATGCAGACGAGCGAGGCTATTACTTGCCAGAGGAAAATTGATTTATGTGACTAGCATTTAAATGGCATTTGCACTCTTGCTATCATTATGCAGACTTATATCAGTCACCATTTCTGGCAACAAGCAGTGCTACAAGTTTTTTAGGTTGTGAGAAGTCAAATTAGGAATACCTCTTAACAAATCTCATATTCCTCTCTAAACAGCGATGCAACAGCTCGAGAAAAATCAGAAAGGCATGGACTTCAATGGCAAAAATCTCAATGGCCTTATTCATTCAATGTTGCTCTAATTTTTACATTCAAAGAAACCCATCTTCTCCAAATGTTAGAATTTATGAATAAGTTATTTAAGGACGCAAGGTGGAATGATACAAGGAGGTGGAGCAATACATTTCAAATGAGCTTAACCTTATGCAAATCCTTCTACCCATGTACAAGAGCTTAAATCATCATCTATCTTTCATGAGCTTAAATTACATATCCTTATGGCCATTAATTTACATTTTGGGAAGATCTTTCTATGTTATTAGAGCTATAGAAGAGATCATATCTTCCCCTATGCTTCATTATAACACTTTATAAAAGTTTAACAGTTTTCCAGTTAATCTGAAAAATAAAGAGTTGTTGGTGTTCTTTAGAAAAATATCAAGTTTACTGGTGATCTTCGAAACCAATGAGTTTCCTGGTGAGCTCGTGAAAACCAAAAGAGTGCTAGGAGCACTATTGTATTTCCATTATATGGGGTATAATGGAACCCAAGACATAATCAGTATGTGTTCTTAGAAGAGTGGATGTAGGGATGGGGTTCTCGAACCATTATAAAATCATGTTGTTTGTGTGTGTTTGTTTACTTGCTTTATCCTTCATGCACTTTATGGTTTTATCATTCACTTTTCATTAAACCACACACAAACATGAAAATAGGAAAATGGTCTAATAGGGGTTAAGTAATGAATTTTTATAAACCCAATTCACCCCTCCCATCTTGTTTTAAGCCATACTTTGGGAACCAACAATACGAGCTAGGGTTGATGAGAAGTCATTAGCCATGAGCATGGTGTCAGATCATCTTTCCTCTCTTCAGCCAAAATTGACTCATTTGAAAGAAGATGTGAGATCCAGCAAAGGCCGCCTTGAAGCTCTTCGTAAGGAGCTCTGCATCATTTATCTTTCTATTAGAGAAAAAAGAAGGTTTAGAGACTATCCAGCATTTGAAAGAGGAAGAATTTGCTTCCCAATAGGAAATGGTGACAACCAAAGAGACTTTAATAGAATTAAAGTCATCCTTAGTAGTAATACTAGAAGCCACTCAAGTGTTGAAGACAGCAGAGGAGCAGTTTGACCATTTGAAGGAGTCTATTTTAATTGCTTTATCTCATTTGTAAACTCCTCTGTATATGGAAATTCTATATATAAATGAATATACCATTTTGATATATATATATATATATATATTTTTATGATGGTTGGCTTCTTGGCATGTTTCTGTTTTGAACATTTCATGTATAGTAGTAATTGAATCCCTACATATAGACATTTTGCTCCCTCTCGGCTCATGCATAGTGATGTTTTAGGAAATGTCCACTAATAGGCAATTCACCTAAGAAAAGGGAGAAGCAAATGCCGCTAGTGTTTGCTTCCTCCTGGCTTATGCATAGTAATGCTTTAGAAAACACCCATTAATAGGTAGTTCTCCTATGTCATTACTATTTGCAATCTTGTATGAGCCATTGTGTAGGCCTCTTGGATGATATAAGGTCCTTCCCATTTGGACTCAAACTTGCCAATTAACTTGCCACATGTCATTAGTTTGGTCCTTAGCTTGAGAACTAGGTCACCTAGATAGAAAGCTTGGTGTTTAACTAATCAATTGTATGCCTTAGCCATGCAAGTTTAGCATAACCCGATCCTTTTCTTGGCTTGAAATCACTTTTCATCCAAAGCATTATTCTCTTCGAACCACAACTTGGCTTATTGATTTGTTATCAACCTTGAACGCATTACAAATCTTACTTATTGCAATCGCAATTCCAAGGGTAAGACTGCCTCTACCCCAAACACCAAGGAATATGGAGTTGCATTAGATGTTGTGTGGTGAGTGGTACAATAAGCCCAAAGTGCCTCTAACAATTTAAGATGTCAGTCCCGTTTGTTCTTATCTATTGTTCTCCTCATGATCCTCAAAATTTCCTTATTGAATGCGTCTGCTTGGCCATTTCCTTGTGGATAATAAGGTGTTTAGAAAACATGTTTGATGCTTTGCTTTTGGCAAAACCTTTCCATTTCTTCATTCCTGAATGGAGTGTCATTGTCCAATGTAATCTGGTAAGGGTTGCCATATTGATACTTGATCTTGAACTTGATGAACTCGATTACTTCTTTGAGTCTTACTCTCTTATATGAGTTAGCTCATGCCTATTTGGAGAAGTAATCAGTTACTACTAGAATGTAGGCATGTCCCTTGGAAGATGGAGGGTTGATTAGGCCAATAACGTTTAATCCCCACCATGCAAACGGCCAAGAGATGCTTGTAGGTACAAACTTTGATGGTGATATGTGTCAGATATCCCCATGAAGCTGACATTGGAGAAATGATTTGGCAAATTGCAAGGAGTCTAAGACCATAGTAGGCTAGTAGTATCCTAGGCATTTGACTCATTTGTATAATCTTTGACTGAACGGATACTCACTATATTCATTAAAATGTGCTTACATGAGTGCATATTAAATCTCTTCCCCATTTAGGCATCGAAGCCAGAGTATATCATATGCTTGATGATAGAATATACTATTGCAATACACATATTGAGTAGCTCTTTTTCTTAAAGCTAACCTCTCCTGTGAATTTTCTATGAGAATTCCATACCATAAGTAGTCATCTACCATTATTCCATGCAGGCTATTTATTCCACTTGATTGGTAGTCTCCTCATATATGAGTTGAGAATGTGGCTTTGTCACTCAACTTTGACAATGACTTCTTAGTTCCCAGAATGGCTAGAGTGGTTGCCAAGTTTGCTAAAGCATTGGCAAACGTGTCTCGGTCCTTGGAACATGCCCAATGTTGACTTGAGAAAGTTGATCCAATAGCCCTTGTGCAATATCATAATATTGACATAAACTGAGCTGGCGGACTTCATATTCAATGGTTAATTATCATACCACCAATTCTAAATCACTAAAGATATCTAGTTTTGTAATTTCAAAGTTAAGGGCAATCTAAAGTCTTAAGTAGAAGGAATATGGAAGGATGTATCTCTTAGGTGAGATAAAGACGACCCCAATACCAATAATGACAGTTTTAGCAGCACCATTGAAATACATTGGCTAGGGAGCATAGCCTTGAGCAATGAACACTTCCTCATTAGTCAAGTCTTATTGCACAATGACTTCATTGTCAACTGAATGCGCTGCCAAGAAGTCAGCCAGAACTTATCCTTTCACCATTTTTCATGGGATAAAGTTGATATCAAATTCTAAAAATGGTAATGACCACTTTGCTAATTTTCTTGATAGCATGGGGCGACTGATCAAGAACTTGAGTGGATTTGCTTTAGCAATCAATCAGATATCATGAGCAAGGAGATAATGCCTTAACTTTTGGGCTGTAAACACTAATATAAGGCATGTTTATTGTTGCATTCTGCATCAATCAACCAATGACTAATGTAGTATAATGCTTGCTCCTTACCATCTTTATTATCTTGTGTGAGTAATGCCCCTAGTGATTGCTGCTTGTGGAGATTACTAAATAAGGGGATTACTAAATAAGGGGTTTACCCTTAGTTAGTCAGCCAAAACTAGAAGATTTCAAAGCAATTCTTTGATGGTATCGAAGGCATTTTAGCAAGCTCAATGCTAAACAAACGCTGGATCCTTCTTGAATAGGTAGTGAAATGGCTAACATCTTCCTGCCAAGTTGGCAACAAATCTTTTAATGTAAGATAGCTTGCCTTACAAGCTTCTTAGGTCATCTATGTTCCTTGGGGGAGATATATTTCTGATTTCCTCTGCATTTTATGTTTCCATCTCGATTCCTTGGTGGCAGAAGATAAATCCTAAGAACTTGCATGATCTAACTCAAAATGCACATTTGAGTGGGTTCATAAGTAGCTTATTTTTCCTAATCATACAAAGATGGTGTGCAGATCTCCATAGTGTTGATCATGGTAGTTGGATCTTACCACCAAGTCATCGACATAGTATTCAACATATTTATAAAGCATATCATGGAAAATAACTTGCATGGTCCTTTGATAGGTTGCTTCGGCATTCCTTAATCTGAATGGCATAACTTTATAAAAAAGATACCCATTGGAGTGTGAAATTTAGTGGATGTCAAGTATTCTAGCATCATCTTGAATTGTTTATAGCCAGAGTAACCATCTATAAATGAGAATATGTCATAAAGAGATATGTTATCAATAAGGAGTTCCATGTGTGGCAGTAGAAACTCCTCTTTCAAACAAGCTTCATTGAGATTATGAAAGTCAAAACAAAGTTAAATTTGTTTGTTCTTTTTCTTTACTGGGACAATACTGGAGATCCATCATGGGAACTAGATTTCTCGGATAAAGTTAGCTTCTAACAACTAGTTGATCTCATTAATGATTTGTTGCTCCAAGTTAAGTCTGAACTTCCTTAGTACTTGCTTACTGGCTACTTACTTGGAAAAATATGCAAAGAATGCATTGTAATATTTGGATCTAACCCAGGCATTTTAGAGTATGTCCATGCAAAAACATCTTTGAATTCCTCGAGAAGATCAATTAGCAATTGCTTTTCTTACTCAGGTTAAAATTTAACAATGAAACTAAGGCGCTTATCTTCTTCTATCCCTAGGTTGATTTCTTCAAGTTCATCAATTGTTGGTTGTCCACCATCTTCTAATCCTAGCGAGGCTATGCCATAGGTTATTTTTGTCCAACTAAAATGGTTTATATGGCAAATAGCTAAGTTTTGATGATGAGCAAAAGCAAATGAGTGAATAATTAAGGTACTAATAGTTGTGTTCCCAAGGATTGTAGAAACAAATATAAATAATATATAGTGAAACAACTCAAATATAGTGGACAACATATACAAGGAAAATATCAGGAACAAAATCCACTACATTGAAGGAAACAAGAGTGCTCAAAAGGAATAGCACATGTCTAAAGCCATGACATTCAAGTAAGTGTCTGAGTGTCCAAATATGATTCAATCATTTGATCCATTCAATTAGAACACACTTCAATCAAGAATATATCTAGTACCACAGATATCAAAGGACACTACGAACAAAGCTTCAATGGCTGCAGAAACCTTCTTAGTCAAAGCTTACCTCAACTGGATTTGGATAAATCATTATCTACACAGATGAGTCAAATGAACTCATCATATACAACATTTGATAGTGAAATAAAGGCAAATTTATATTACAAAAGCTAAAGATGAAGCAAAGCTGAACTCAGATGAATGCAGAGCTAAAGACAACATCAAACTAATTAAGCATTCACCTCTCATATGAAGTTTGTCTCAATCAAAAAGAGAATAAGAAATTCATCTATAACTTACTACAGACAAAGTGGAAGATGAAGGAGAAGCGGCACAGTGGACACACACAAATCTACATAGACAAATTGGATGCTTGGACAAATTAAAAGATAAAGTTACTTTATCTGACTAACAACTGAACAAGACATCACCTATGACTTCCAAATTTGTTTGCAACTCTCTATAAATAAATCAGAAGACAAAGCTACCTCGTCTATCAAACAACTAAGAAGAAACTTTGTCTAATCCATCCAGAGTTGTCTATAACTTACTAAGAACAAATCAAAAGACATACTTGCTTTGTCCTGTGAACAACTAGAAAAGAACTTCATTCGCATCATCAAGAGTTGTCTATGACTTTTTCATAGACAAACTACAAGATGAAGAAAAAGGGGTACAATAGAGTTAGACAAACTTGTACAAACAAAGTAAAACTACTTAGTACGAATAAAGCCGGCTGGACCCTTCGGACAACAATTCTCATGGATAAATTATATTAACTCTAAATAAAGTATACAAGCTCAATAAGGAAATAAATTCAAAGGAAAGTAGTCTCCACTCTGATAGAGATTCTATTCTCAATGGATTCATCCCTTCAAATTTAATGTGCGTCTTTCCAAAAGAATGAAAGAGTCAGTTATGAAGAATGCTCTCATCCGGTGTTTGCTAACATAAAAATATGTATCTTTTTCAAGGGCGGCATTGTAGGCTTTCCATCATGAATGTGTTCATCAAGAAGACAACTTTTCAACGAGAGAAAATTCAAAATAGTCTTCAACATTCAATTCAAGCCATCTACCTCCAACGAGCAAAAAGTTCTGAAGTAGTATAAAAGTAGTGCAATGTCAATGAAGAAGGTTGAGAAAGATGAAAGAAAGATGAAAAAAAGAAAAAGATTAAATGAGTAACTTCTCTTAATTAGACAATGTTTCCTCCAAGATATTCAATCTTCATTGGGCTGATAGATGATGAGTTTCAAAGATCTATCATTATCATATTTTTAGAGCATTGATATCTTATGTGCTTCAATGTGTAATCACTTTATGTGTGCTTAAACTCTATACAAATTTGCCTAGTATAGAGGCTATTAATCATCCATAGGAGTTGGTGATAAGCTCAAGAAAACCATTATGTTTATGCCCACTGGAGCTGGAATCCAGAAGAGTGTTAGGAACACTATGTCTATGCCTGCTGGAGCTGAAATCTAAAAAAGTGCTAAGAACACTTGTTATGCCTCCTAGAGTTGGAATCTAGAAGAGTATTGGGAATACTAATTTATGCCCCCTATAGTTGGAATCAAGAAGAGTCCTGGAGCTAGAATCCCAAAGAGTGCTGAGAGTACCAATGTATTCCATTTTGAGTGATAGTGGAACCTAAGGCACAAGGAGTGTGTGCTCTTGGAAGAGTGGAGTAGGGAGCTTGCCCGAACCACTATAAAAATCTCTTATGTTATGTGATGCTTGATTTCACCTCTATTCTTTTATAATGCAATAATTTCATTTGGCTAATTTTTATCTACTCAATTTATCCCTCCCCTCTTGAGCTACAGACTTTATGGGACCAAAAAGTTGTATTAGAGCAGGCTTTACTTGTTAAGAAATTTAACTTGTGAAGATATTCCCTTGGTCAAATCATTCCACTACTCTCCTTTTATGGGACAATATATTTCTAGGCCTCCATGCCTTAATTTTATCTATCATAGGTCACCAAAATTCAAAATGCAAAATTTCATAATGGCCTAGTTGTCCTCAATACTACTAAGAAATACACCCAAGAGGACATGATAATTATACCAAGTGATACTAAGGCCAGAAATTGTTTACATTATGCATTATCCCCTATTTAAGCTTGTTGATACAAAAGTCTGTGTTAAACTATAGATTATTTATGATAAAAAATGACAAGGTCCAAGGGACCCAAGCAATTGATTCTACACAAGAATAAGAAACTTTAGAAGAATCAATTTATGAAGAATCTAGAGGAGCCGCAGACAACCCAATAAGCATTTTTCAATATCATTGCAATTCAAGACAACAAGGTACTCTTCGAAAGTAAAGTTTCAAACTCTTAAGAGCTTCATCATGATTTTAAAGCTTTGATTAGATTGTCTAATAAATACTTCAAAATTGAGAGTATATCATTCTAAATCATTTATGCATTAGCTGCACATTAAGTTGTCTGCGAAAAATGCTCTAAACCACATGCTCCTCACTGCTTCACTTGCACACATAATATAAAGCCAAGAGATTAAATACTCAAATCTTCACAAATTAAATCTCTAAGTTACAAAAGTTCAAACATGGATCTCCCAACAAGTTATAAACTCTCTGACAAACATATACATCGTATGTTCAAATTTGGAATCAAATCAAACATCATCTGACATCAGTGCTTGGACAAAGTCATATCATATACTTTGTTCATAGGTTTGTTTATAGCTACAAAATTTGCCTGAGGCTATCACAATTTGTCCATAGACTCGGGAAAATCCATTTTAATTTCATCTCCAACATACCTTCTCCCTTCGCGATAAGCGACAGAAAACCCCTTTCTAGAAGAAGGAGATTCAAATCTCCACTATTCCTTTCTCCATTCCTCAACGTCTTGGCGCCATTTTTCATTTGCTCACTCTCCTTTTCAGCTACCAAGAATCTTCAAGCTCACTCCATCAAAATCTCCATCAAAACCCTAAACCTAACTTGGTGGAAATGGAGGGCTTAAGCATAACAAAGATGGTTACATCATCTACATCAAGAAGAAGAATAGACAGAGAAGAATTAGAAAATGTTCATTCGTCTCAAAAATTAAGGGTTCAAAGTAATAGGCTTCTTGAGGTAACCTTTCGAAATAATGAACAAAATTACCAAGAGTTCATGAGTAAGTACGATAAAAAGAAAGTGTTGAAAGGAAAGTTTATTAATTTTGATTTCTTTGAAAAAATGAACATAGAAGTATGCAGCTCGATAAACATCTAGGGCTAAAAAGAATCCATGAGTTGTAAAGACAAATATTGTTGTAGAATGGTAAAAATACTTCTCTACAACTATGATCCTAAACTAAAGAAATATTGCATTGGTGACAAGGAAAAAACTTGTCTTCAATAGCATCAGAGAATGCTTAAATCTACCTATGGTTGAAAGATAAACATTTGATTGGCCAACACCTAGAAAAGAGTTTTTCTTATGGGTGGCAAGCAAGGCTATCGATTATAATGTAGTGAGTCTAAATCCAAAGCATTTGGATACAAATTTAAGAATAGCTCACAAAATTCTGAGTAGCAACATTTATCCCAAGGCTGGAGGAAGGGATAATATCTTTGAAACAGATGCAAAAATTCTTTGGGCATTAAAATTTAAAAGGAAGTTTGATTTGAGGAAACTTATATCTAAACAAATCTACCAAGTCAAATCCCCTGCAAAATATTATAGACGTTATGGTATGGTAATGAGCAAAATATTGAGAAAGGAAAAAGTAGATTTATCATATGAAAAACTAGAGGAATTCAAATTTTTAGACATGTTTGACAATGTGACATTAAAGAGAATGGGAGTATACATAACCTATGATGGCACAATCATTGAGAAGGCAAGAAGGCCTAGACAATAAAAAGGCCAAGAGAGGATGAAGAAGAAGAGGATGGGATAAGGCAAGCACCAAAAAAGGGAGAAGATGACGCTACAAAAAATGTGGCTACAATGATAGAAGAACTAATACAAGATGTCCTCCCCATTGAAGAAGAAACAAGGATTGTAGTCTCAACAGAAGAAAATCAAGATCCTGCATTCCATGGTGGAATAATAGAAATGGCAAGAAAAGAAGAACCTTTTGTTACAAGAGAAACAAGGAGAAGAGAAAAAGAAGTAAGAAGTGAGGATCACATGCAACCTGCCATGGCAATAGAAGCAAAAACAACAGCAACACCACCATCACCTCACAATCCATCCCCTTTTAAACCTATCCACCCTTCTCCACAAAACCAACCCATTCATCAAAACCTTGAGGAAAAACTCATCAACATTGAAACATTCTTTTCAGCCCTCAATATTAGGATAAAGTCATAGGATAAAAATTAGATATCTTAATCTCCTTAGTTGAATCCATCAAAGTTCAAACACAATCATCACAACCTTCTCTAGTCCATGACCATAGACCTCTCTCGCCAATCAAGTCTACTCATTCGTCACCTACAACACCATCTCACTCCCATCACTCAACTTCTCTTCACACAACCCATAATTCTTCTACTTCCAACTCCTCATCACTTTCATCTGACTCAGTCAAAACACTCTTTGACTCAGAGGTTCCTCTTGATCAAATTCTTAAATCCATAAAAACTACATCTAAGAAAAACATTTATCCATCAGGTGTTTCTTAAGTTACATCTCAACCTTATCTGTCTGCAAATCCTTCACCTCCCAAAACTGGGAGATTCACTCTTGCATCTTCTATTCCTCCATACAGAGATGTCCTCATCATAGAAGTGTCTGTATATTCTCACTCCTCTAAAAAGTCCTTTCACTATCCTCAAACTACAAAAGATCCACATGAATTTGTATCCCCCGATATTTCTGTTACACCTCCTATAAAATTTAATAAGAAAATACGATTAATAAAAAAAGAGATTGAGCATAAAAAAAGAACAAATGAATGTACTTATTCCGAGTTGAAAGCCGAAAAGGAAATTTTTAGTTACTTAGATCTTCCATTCCCACATTTTGATGACCCTAAATTCATAAAACTTAATGTTACCATCATGAAAAAGACTTTTCCTAAAAATTTTAAGCCAAAATTTTCAAACATAGACAAATTTGTAGATAATTTCATACTAAATTTCAAGTGACCCTTAGCATCTAAATAAACTCCTCCTCAACCACATGCTCCTATATCCTTTAAGTCAGCTCCAAGGATACCACTTCATGTTGTTCTAAAAGCATCTGATCCTAATCTATTCTATCTTCTAGAAGATGTGTATAGACAATGCAGGTTTATGTAGATAGATGCATACTTTTCAAATCTACCTCCACCTTTTCTAGAATTTGATAATCTAGATTATTTTAAAAGGTTAAGAGTTGTTCTTCTTGAAGGAGTTGTGTCTTCATCTAGTCCCTCATCTAGTATCTCCACTGCTACTAACCCTACACCTCCTCCTACTTTACTTAATCCTCCTCTTGGTCAAAGAATTATGATCCTAGTCTCCAAGATCAGGCCTCATCTCTAAAACACCCATTTCTAAAGTTAATGACCCCTCAATGAACTATAGACATATCGATCCCATTCCCATAAGTCACACTGTATATAACAGATGGATGATAGCCAATGCTCAAGCAACTGCTCAAGGAAAGCCTCTTCCTTATCCATATCTAGCAGATCTTGAATTTCAACTTAGATTCAAGGTGGTGACTACAAAGATGGCACTATACAACCAAAGAATAATGAATAATCTAATGAATACATTGATTTTGTTTATACATTGCATATTCACTTCATACATCAATGAAGTATCCATTTTTTAGATATTTCTTTAATATCACTTATATAATATTTGAATGTTACCTTTTGAAGAATGTTTGAATGTTCTTTCTTTTTGATTCTGAAAAAAAGGGTTGAGAAATAAAGTGAAAAAATGTGATAAACGATAAATGTGCACTCACTCAAGGGGAGTGGTAAAGTTAAAAATTATATGCACTTAGCTAGGGGCAGCCTTGTCATAAATATTATTCCTCCCATCTTCTGCACATTTTTATCTCTCTTGTTTCACTCAAATATTTTATCATCATCAAAAAGGGGAGAATGTTGAAACAAAATGGTGCATATGGCAAATAGCCAAGTTTTGATGATTAGCAACAATATATGAGTGAACAATTAAGGTACTGACAGTTATATTCCCAACCATTGCATAAACAAATATAAATGATATACATGGAAACAACTCCAATACAGTAGACAACATATACGAGCAATATATCAGGATCAAGATCCACTACACTAAAGGAAGACAAGAGTGTTCTAAAAAGTTAACATAAAAACTTTGAACAGAAGCCACAAAGCATATCTAAAGCCATGATGTTCAAGCCTATATAAGTTGCTAAATATGATTCAAGCATCTAGTACATGCCATCAAAACACAATTCAATCAAAAATATATCTGGTACCAAAGATATCAAAGGGCACTATGAACAAAGCTTCAACTACTGTAGAAACCTTCTCAATCAAAGCTTACCATACTTGGATTCAACAAATCATTCTCTAAATGGATGAGTCAAATGAACTCCTCATATACAAAATTTGACTATGACATAAGGGCAAATTCATATTAAAATTGCTAAAGATGAAGCTGAGCTGAACTCAAATGAATGCAAAGCTAAAGACAACGTCAAACTAATTAAGCATTCATCTCCCATATGAAGTCTGTCTCGATCAAAAGGAGAATAAGAAATTTTTTTGTAACTTACTACAAACAAAGTGGAAGATGAAGTAGAAGTGGCACAGTGGACTCACACAAATCTGCATGGACAAATTGGATGATCAAATAAATTAAAAGACAAAGTTACTTCATTCAATGGATAACTAAACAAAACATTGTCTATGACTCCTAAATTTGTCTGTAGCTCTCTATAGATAAAGCTACTTTGTCTTCAAACTGCTGGGAAGAAATTTTATCCATGCCATCAAGAGTTGTCTGTAACTTACTATGGACAAATTAAAAGGCAAAGTTGCTTTGTCCTATGAATAACTAGAGAAGAACTTCTTCCACATCATCAAGAGTCATCTATGACTTTTTCACAAATGAACTACAAGATGAAGAAAAAGGGGTACAATGTAGTCAAACAAACTTGCACGACAAAGTGAAGCTACTTACTATGAATAAAGCTGGTTTTACTCTCCAGACAAACTTTCTCATTAACAAATCATACTAACTCTAGACAAAGTATACAAGCTTAATATGGAAAGAAATTTAAAGGAATGTAGTCTCCATTCTAATAGAGATTCCACTACTCTCAAAGGCTGAGTCCCTTTAAGTTTAATGTGCATCTTTATAAAAGAAAGAAAGAGTCAGTCATTAAGAATGCTTTCATCCAATGTTTGCCAAAACCAAAAATGCATCTTCTTCAAGGTCAATGCTGCAACCTTTCCAGCCTTTAACGAATTTATCAAGAAGATAGCTTTTCAATAGGAGAACAGTTAGAACAATCTTTAACATTCAAAGGAAGCCATCTACCTCCAATGGGCAAAAATTTCTGAAGTAGTATAAAGGTAGTGTAGTGCTAATGAACAAGGTTGAGGAACCTAAGAGAAAAAGATGAAAAGAAGAAAAAGATTCCATAAGTAACATCTCTTAGTTAAATAATGCTTCATCCAAGATATTCAATCTCCATTACGCTAATAGATGATGAGCTTCAAAGATTTATCATTATCATATTTCTCGAGTGTTGATATCTTCTATGCTGCAACATGTAATCACGTTTTGTATGCTTAAACTCTTTACAAATTAACCTAATATAGAGGCGAAGTAATGTACAACTTCAGTGTTATTCATCAACCATATGAGTTATTGGTGAGCTTAGAAAAATTACTATGTTTATGCCCCCTAGAGCCAGAATCCAAAAGAGTATTGGTAACACTATGTTTATGCCCCCTAGAGCTGGAATCTATGAGTGTTGGGAACACTTGTTATGCCTCCTAGAGCTGGAACCTAGAAGAGTGTTGGAAACACTAATTTATGCCTCCTAGAGCTGGAATCTAGATGAGTGCTAGAAGTACAAGTTATGGCACCTAAAGCTGGAATCCAAAAGAGTGCTAAGAGCACTAATGTATTCCATTACTAGTGATAGCGGAACCCAAGACATAAGGAGTGTGTACTTTTGGAAAAGTGGAGTAAGGAGCTTGCCCAAACTACTATAAAAATCTCTTGTGTTTTGTGCTGCTTGATTTAGCCTCTATTCCTTTATAGCGCAATAATTTTATTTGGCCATAATTTTATGTACTCAATTCACCCCTCCCATCTTAAGCTATCGGTCGTATGGGACCAATAATTTCTTCTAAGGAAGAATCATCATTGCCTTCTTCTTTCTCTAAATGGTCAAGGTTTGCTTCATGATCAGACTCATGCATATTGTCATCATGAGTCTCACTTGTCATCATGACTAACAATGTGCAATTGTTGGTAAGGCGGACGACATCTTTAATGTCTCAAACTTAGTACAGGGTGACTAACAATCCCATATGGTGGGACTGACAATCAACCTAATACTCATATAGGAGCAATTTAAGGTATACTCCTCATCACTATACACATCAATATCATCATTCACATCGACATCGTTCACACTAGAGTCCCTTAAGTTTTCCTTTGATTGGAACTGGATGAATGGACTGGTTATTGACATATAGGGTATATCATGATAAATACTAAGGAGGCCAATCATCCTTCTAAATCCCTTATTAAATTTCTAAAACTTTTTGGAAAATAGTAATTTCTTGGGCAGGAGATCAAAAGTACAACATTGTCCATAAGGTAAGCCCATCTCCTTGAATACTAGTTTTCCATTTTTTGCTAAGGACTAAGTTTCAAGTTCTTTATCCTTTACAATATCTGACTCAGCAGTCAAGTCAATGGCAAATTGTATTCGACCAACATGGATTATAGTTTTCCTCCTCCGATTTGCTTTTGGTGTCAGGATTGGAGGATGTATCTTATTTCACTTACTAAGGTTGATAGTGTTAATCTTGAAACATAATGCCTTTGTTGGTTTTGAGACTATTTAAGAGTAGCTTAGCACTGAAGGTGATAATATTAGAGGAATAGTTATTATTTGCCTTGAAATCAGAGTAATAATTTTGACTTGAGTGTTCTTAGCTAGCGCTGATTGTGAAAATGTATAAGCTCACAAGGAGTTTGCAAATTGATTCTCATAAAATTTGGTGAGTCTGGGTATAGCCTATCCCCTACCTATTGATGGTTTGGCTGACCCTTTTCCATGTCCTCTTCCAAGTGGTCTTGGTGTTGACATCCTAGTCTAGAAAATAAAGGATTGTGAAGTTAAGGAGTTTGCAACTAGTTTCCAGTTAAACACATTCTGAGTTAGCAAAGTTGGTGTTGGAGTAAGAGTGACGGAGTGTTACAACTATTGCGGATGTTGGACCGACAACTCATCTTCATCATCATTGTCTACTTGGAGCACTTCCAACTCTTTCTTAAGTTTCAACTTGTTGTCTTGCAAGATGCTTGTCGTGATCTCAAAGTGCGAAGACGTTGGTGGTGGAACCACTAGGAATGGTACCACCTGTGTAAGTATAACCTATGATGAGGGTCTTTGTGATGTGGTCCCTTATCTTTTGGTAATAAACGACTGTTGCTTTCTATCCATGGTTAGCTTGGTTGATTCTTTTGGATGCTTTAATTCATTCGGTGTGTTAGGCTTCTGAGAAGAACACCTCTTAAAATATGAACAACCTTACATCAACCAATACGCATCTCATTATGCTGTCCTAGTAGAAATTAAAGCATCGATGTACTATGGATGCCATCACTTAGTATCGATGCAACCATGACCTACCGAGCAACAAGTTGTAAGTCATTAGTGCATTGATGACATGGCAATTAATTTTTGTGAGGAACCCTTGAATATTGAGACTCAAGGTGATAGTTCCCATAATCCTTTGACTCTCTTCGTTGAAGCCCTAGATCACAAGAGTAGTGTTTTTTAGCATAAATGGACATATCCTGATCAACTCAACACTTTGAGTGGAAGAATATTCATCACAGATCCTAGATCCAGCATAATGTTGTTAATCCTTTTTCTCGCAAGGTCACCATTTGCAAATAATGTACGATTATGCTCTGTGCTTCTAAGCAATAGTTCATCATCTGTAAAAGTGATTGTCTAGTTGCACTTAATCATGGTGGTAACCTTTTCTAGTCACAAGTCCTTCATAGACTCATCTACCAATGCATTGATGAGTGCTTGCCGAGACTCCTTAGAGAGCTGTAATACATTTTATATACTTAGCCTTGCTGGGATTCTGCGCAAGTAAGCAATGATAATGTATTCTAGCTTTTTTGAGAGCTCAGGAGCTTCCCTTTTTTCAACAAGGGGATAAGGAACTTCAGACACTGGTTCTTCTTAAATTGGTGCCTTCCCTTTGTCTCGAGCCATATTTTTCCCAAATCTTAACACGACCATTTTGTTAGGTGATTTAGATGCTTCTTGAGAAGCATTCTCTTTGTCTGACATGTCACTTGTCATATTGCAAGGTACCTCCATAAGCTTTAATGGTTCTTAGATCAACCGCTTAAGTAATTCGATGAATGAAGTGAGGACTTCTTTTGGTAATGGAAAAGCCTTTCCCAATTTGATAATGCATTCACATACTATGTGACTCTCTTCTTGCAACATGGGGCAATAAAGGCAAACATTACACCATCTCTAGGTGAAATCATAAAGTTGTTCCCCTTTGAGAGGATGAATTCCTTGCACTTGCCCCTTAAAAAGCTGAGAAGTGTAGTCATGGAATCTTTGCATGAATGCTTCAGCCAACTCCTCCCAAGGTCTAAATGACTTCGCAAGTAATGTCGCAACCCACGTCAAGGCATGGATATTACCAACTAGCAAAAATGGAAAACTCCTAATTGCGTATTTCTCATTTTGGGACATCATTTGTACTAGAGCTTAATATTGGAACAAGTGTTCGATCATGACCTTGTAGCCTTCTTTGAATAATTTCATCATGGGCTACCTTAAGCAATGGATATGCTTAATTTCTAGAACTGCTGTTAAAATAAGAGCCTTCATATAATGTAGGTATTTGAGGATTCTTACATTATGTGATTCTATGAACACCTGCTCTTTTGGAGGGTCATTCATTTCCTTCATTTTCTTTTTTTTTTTTAACTTGATCGAATGCCTTTATAAAGTTATATGGCATTCGATAATGAAAATAGGCTCTTCTTGCCAAGCAAAAATGAACTTCTTCTGCCTCTAGGTGCTCGAGTGATTGTGGATCACTCCAAGTAGCATCCCTCCATTTGTTAATATAATTGGTTATATTCTTACCAAAATGCTAATCCTAGTTTATAAGAGATTTCTAGATTCCTTCCTTTCTTTTGGAAAGGAAGCGTAGTAAGACCATATCTTACACGGGGACCCATTCTTTGACACCTTGAATTGTTGGGGTCTTAAATCAATTCTTCTTTACTTTTGGGGAAAGTGAATGCTTAAAACTCCAGTACATCTTCCCAAGATTTGGATGTTCCCTATAGCATTCTTCAGTGTAGCGGAGAAGGTGTGTGACTAGTGAATCACCCACATTGAATAAAGTGAAGCCTTGGTGCCGGTGATCCCTTTGGCAATCATTCCTTCTACGAAAATGTTCCTGCTTCCTATTTGGCTGACTTGTAGAGGCCTCACTTTTGCCAATATGATAGCAAGATGCCACGACTAGATATTCAAATTGGTCCTCTTCATGGCCTGGTTTAATCCCAGCTCCCAAATTTAGTAAGTTATCCCAAAGTGTGGCCCATGCTTCATTTGCATCTGATGAAGGTGATGGTGATTGCCTCCAAGCATACAGCTCTACACACCCTTGATCAAGGTGGTTCTTCTCTTTTTTTTTTCCCATCATTTTCTTATAGAATGATTTGAGCCTCTCAGGCTGGTAGTAATCCCCAATTATGTATGACTGAAACCATGATGGCTAGGAGTGTATTCTTCAAGATACGAGAATAAATCCTTCAAACACTCCTCCATTTCCCTTTGCTTTTCATATTTGATCTAATGACTTTGTCCCTTGTTTCTCATTAATGAAACTTCTGGGATGTCATTTCGGTAAACAAAATCCCAATGTTTGTTGTCAACCATGATTTCCCTTTACAATTCTTAATCAGATGTTTTAGGGAACTGGCAACCGAATTCTTATTCCGGCATTACTAAATTGAGAATTTCTTTCACCAATATGTTGTTAGATGTTTCTTATGCATTCTTCTTCGGTGTGATGACCCCATTTTTCATGCAATGGTTGATAATCCTCCTTACCACCTTACATTTGATTGTTGGGTGATTAATACTCCAATGGTAATGGCAATATAAGGGATGGTTCACCTTATTTACTTCAGCTAGGAATAAGGGTTTGGGTAGCTTTATATTGCCTGACTGGATGAACCTTAATAGAATTGGTACTGCCTCCTCATAAGAGTACTAATATTTTGACTTCAGGATCTCCCTTTTCCTTTTTTGTTTGTCATTACCACAAGTTTTGGTTTTAGTGGTGTTGACAAAAATGCTTGATTTACGATTCTCTGATTCTTTCTTCTTTGGCCTTAAGGAGGTCTCTTTTTGCTTGTCATCCCTGACTTTACTTTTCCTAGAGAGAGAGAGAGAGAGAGGAGGCATTCCTTTTGAGTTGCCACATTGGCTAATGCCTTGAAGGTGGTTATCTACTCTTTTACTAGAATAGCAAGGTCGACCTTAATACCATTTTGGCATAAGTAAACTCTTTGTTCTTCAGTTAAGGTTGTCTTACATTTGCTGGCTTCCCTCTACCAATAAGAAATAAATTCCTCTACTAGTTTATCCTCCCTTTGTTTCATGATGGAGAGGTCTGCCAGTGTGACATCTTAGTCACAAAGAATCTAAACAAGAACAGGTTTTACTTGTTATTCCAAGTTTTGACTGACCCCGTGGGTAGCATCAAGTACCATTGAAATGCAGGTCCTTTAAGGGAGCAATCAAACAATCTTAAATAAAAGTTTTGATAGATTGTGTACTTTCCTATCTTAAGATTGAAAAGGGTAAGATGGTGCTAAGGATCGTTTATCCCATCAAATGTATGAAAATCTAGCATCTTGAAGTTTGGTGGGAATGAATCATTCTCAATTTCTAGAGGAAAAGGTTGATGATATATATTAGATAGTTGAGAAGGCAAGTTTATCTACCTTTGAGCTATCCAATCATTCATCATCTTGTTGAAATGGGCCATTGTATCCACCTTTAGTTGAAATGGTAGTGTGTGCACATTTGCACTAAATTGTTGTGGTTGAATATTGGCACCAAATGGTTATGCATGGAGATTAACGTTAGGTGGTTGTTGGGGTGAGGCAACCAAGGAAATGAGGTGTGAACCTTCCGCTCTTATATGGTCCCCTCTTAGTGGATAGAAGACAAAATCTAACCATAGATGGAGCAATTAGAGGATGTGCAACATTGGAAGGCTTACCAAAATTGGAAGTCTAGCCGGCATTTTGTTGCATGCATATTGGTTTTCAACTTCTAGCTATTCTAGTCATTTAGTCCTTCTTCTATACGTGTAGCAACTATAGGTTCCTATAGTAT
>JAYJMB010048965.1:0-18463 GCA_036873735.1 Pouteria campechiana
ATTAAATGAATATAGAAAACAACATATCGAACGAATTTTTGGCGGAGGTAACGTGGCTTCCTAGCCACAGGGACAAAGGATTTGCTCCACGCAACTAATATCGTTAATACCAGATCCAACCATGAACTGGCCATTTGGCTGATCCGGTCTTGTCGGGTTTCACAAGAAAAAACAACTTTTAATTTTTTTTATTCTTTATATTGATTTAATTTTTTTAATATATATATATATAACTGATTAATCTAGTTGGGACTGTTGAAGTAGTTGAACTGGGAACGGACGCTTGACCAGTTTAACCTTGGTTAAGGTTTTATCCTTGGAAGACTGCGCTAATCCACTTGGGTGTGTAATCACTCTCCATTAAACACCTTATTATGCATTTCGGGGTGTGTTTGGATTGGGACAAGATGTGTAGGGCGTTGGTAAAGGATACAATAATACAATGAATTGTGTGTATTAAAGTGTATATTAGAAGAAGTAGAAAGGATGGCCAAAAAATAAGAGTGAATGATTAAAAAGTGAAAAAAATTAAAAACAAATAATTAAAAATTAAGAATAATAATTAAAATATAGAGTATATTTACTAATACCAGTCGGGTTGGAATGTACAAGAAGGTGAGTAACAAAAGATGGATGGTGAAGTACACACCCGCCAAGCATAAACTAGCAAACAAACTCAATATTTCAATCATTACCTCTAACCTTTAATTACTTTTTATTTTTTTAATTATTTATTTTTATATTTTTTTACTTGTTAATTATTCATTTCTATTCTCCCGCCACCCTACTTTTACGCGGTTATTTTATGATTTTTATCATTTCGCATTACTCGTTGCACCGTCACTGGGATTTTTCTGCACCGTATAATTTCGGCAGGTGTCTTCTGTGAGGACACGACATTCTAGGCTTTCCAGCTGTAACAAAGTCGTCGCATTGCCTTAACATTCGGTCGCTGTCGGGGAAAAAATATACTCTAGCGAGACTTGGTGGATGATAGTCAGTCAAGTGCAAACTAACTAGAAACGACGTGACACGACCACAGCTAAGGCAATACAATACACCCTGCCATGCGGTACCCAAGCATGGCTGCACCGAAAACCCAAAATTAAACCTTTCCTTGTCTCCAAAAGATTTGAAATGAAACATTGCAAGATCCCGATTAAATATGTATTTGATGGCAGAAAACGACATGAAAGTACGTCCGGTAGCTTCTACATCAGGCATTTATGTCACAATCTTCGATGAGGGGAACGGGCGCTTATGAAATGTGGTGCCATGCCAGAGTTGCATGCCCAGATCTTTCAGGATACGGACAAACGCAGACGTACAGCTAACACGCATGAGAAATGTCGCCAAATTTCAGCGCCATGCTGTTGTATTCCCCCTCAGCGCCACGTCATATTATCAGACGCCCCAAAACAGAGGTCACATCTGCAACAGTCAAAAGATGTACCGTACACCATGGTAGAGGAGACTGCTTATACATACATCACTTTAGATGCACGTTAAAAGTGAAAATCAAGAATCTAGTCCATCGAGAATAATTATTCTTCCATCTAATTTCATACTGTAATATTTTGGACCATTAAAATGCTTCCATCCATCTCTCCATATATTCTGGCGTGCAAGGCTCTTTTTTTAATTTTATAATAAAAAATAAAACAATAAGCAAAGGACGATAAATGATTAAAATTTCAGCCTGGATCCAACGCTTTGTCACATTCCGATGCCTTCAATTTCCCTCGTGACACTCTTAATCAAGTACTGACGTGTACTGCGAAAACAACCGATGATCGGAATTTCTTAGAAAAAGTTGGGCAAGGACGCCTATCGGTGACGTGAAAGGGGAAATCATGAAGTCCTTAATATATCAACAACCTATATATGTTTTTACTTTTAGGTAGTATTAAGTGGAGTATAAATTGAAAAATAACAAAATAATATGATAAATATGAAAATAAAATAAAATAACATATGTAATAATTGCATAAGAAGTAAAATAGTAAGCCAAAAAGATTTATTTGTTTGAAAAATATAAATAATAATATTAGAGCTTAAATATCCATTAAAAACATCATCTAAATAAAATAATTATTAGGCAAAATAAGAAAACTATATGTTTTATTAGGCTATTCAATTATATCTTATCTAGCATATTATATATATATACATATTTATAATTTTATCTTATATTTTACTAATATGTATCTTAAAAAATATATAAGTCATTCATTCTATCATTATATTAACGATTGAAAATTATACTTTTAAATGTAGCCAGCATGTTGGCTGCATTTGACTAAACGTAGTCAAATTTTTGGCTACTCTTGGTCCAAACACAGTCAATCTAAAATGTTTACATTTAGTTGAATACAATAAGTCAAATACAGCCAACTGGCAGCCTTTTTTTTAACTGCATTTGGTGACTTTTGTTGTAGTATCTACCATAATTTTTTTTAATTTCATCTATTTAAATATTTTAATTTTTATTAATAAAAGAATAAATAATTATTTTACTATAATAAATGCATCTAAATTGTGGGCATCATATCATGATTTAGATCTTGGGGTTCAATTTTTCATTGAAGGCACTCTCTTGGGTAGGGTTACATCTTAGGTCAAGTTGACTTAAATCCACCCAACTTGAAATTTGTAAGGGTTTCCATTGAGAATCTTGAAATTTAGGTTTTCTAATTCATGTTGAATCCAACCTAAATTGTAATTTAGGTCAATTTATAGGTGATAGCAACCCAACTAGGACTCTCTCAAATTCTAGTATCATATAAATATTGTTTTTCAAAATCTTAAATTCTATCCCTTTCCAAAAACCAACTATTTAGTTACACCTACAATTGTACTTCTGTTCGTCTTTATGTTTCACTTGACTATTCTTCTAACCATCCCCATCTCTCATTATCACTCCATCTCAAGCTCTCACTCTTATCACTTGTCTCTTCCTCTTTCTCAAAATAATGGCAAGATATTAAGATCTTTACTGATAAAACCCAAATCCTATGACCAACTATTTATGTTGAGTGGAATACCCACTTTAAAGTAATTAGAAACACCATCAACTCATAACTTAATACATTTTCTTATCTTCTTAATTTTTAGTCAACAATGCATCCCCTCTCACAAGCACGACTTATTAACCCCCACAGCCTATAACTACTTTCATTTTGATTCCTCTATCAGCTTCTAATTGTTTGGTTATATTAGGTTTTCATTACTATATATTTGACTCAACCCAATATTTGTAAGGGTATGGGTTGAGAATCTTGAAATTTGGGTTTTCTAGTTCAAGTTGAACCCAACCTACATGGTAATTTGGGTCAATTTCTAAGTGATGGCAAGCTAACTCGATTTCTCTCAAATTCTAATATCGTATAAATATTCTTTTTCAAAATCTTAAATGCTATCCCTTTCTAAAAATCAACTATTTTTTTACACCTACAATTGTACTTCTCTTCGTCTTTATGTTTCACTTGACTACTTTTCTAGTCATCCTCATCTCTTATTATCACTCCATCTCAAGCTCCCACCCTTATCATTTGTCCCTACTTCTTTCCCAAAATAATGGCAAGATATCAAGATCTTTATTGATAATAACCAAATCCTATGGCAATCACCCATCTTTGTTGAGTGGAATACCCACTTTAAAGTAATTACCAACACCATCAATTCATAACTTAATACATTTTCTTATCTTCTTAATTTTTGGTCTACAATGCATCCCCTCTCACAAGCACGACTTGTTAGCCCCCACTGCCCACAATTACTTCCATTTTGATTCCTCTTGTTTGGGTATATTAGGTTTTCATTACTAAATATTTGACCCAACCCGATATTTGTAAGAGTTTGGGTTAAGAATCTTAAAATTTGGGTTGTCTAATTCAAGTTGAACCCTACCTAAATTGTAATTTGGGTCGATTTCTAGGTGATGGAAAGCCAACTCAACCTCTCTCAAATTCCAATATCATATAAATATTCTTTTTCAAAATCTTAAATTCTATCCCTTTCCAAAAACCAACTATTTCTTTACACCAACAATTGCACTTCTCTTCATCTTTATGATTCACTTGACTATTTTTCTAGTCATCTCCATCTCTTATTATCAATCCATCTCAAGCTCTCACCCTTATCATTTATCCCTACCTCTTTCCCAAAACAATGACAAGATATCAAGATCTTTATTGATAACAGCCAAATCTATGGCAATCACCCATCTATGTTGAGTGGAATACCCACTTTAAAGTAATTAGCAACACCATCAACTCATAACTTAATACATTTTCTTATCTTCTTAATTTTTAGTTGATAATGCATCCCCTCTCATAAGCATGACTTATTAGCCCCCACTGCCCACGACTACTTCCATTTTAATTCCTTTGTCAACTTCTAATTGTTTGGTTATATTAGATTTTCATTACTAAATATTTGACTTGACCTGATATTTGTAAGGGTTTGGGTTAAGAATCTTGAAATTTGAGTTTTTTAATTCAAGTTGAATACAACCTAAATTGTAATTTTGGTCGATTTCTAGGTGATGGCAAGCCAACTCGAACTCTCTCAAATTTCAATATCATATAAATATTCTTTTTCAAAATCTTAAATTCTATCCCTTTCTAAAACCCAACTGTATCCTTACACCTACAATTGTACTTCTCTTCGTCTTTATATTTCACTTAACTACTTCTCTAATTGTCTCCATCTATCATTATCACTTCATCTTAAGCTCCCACCCTTATCATTGAATCTCTCACTTTTTACAAAATAATGACAAGACATCAAGATCTTTATTAATAACACCCAAATCCTATGGCAATCACCCATCTATGTTGAGTGGAATACTCACTTTAAAGTAATTGGTAACACCATCAACCCATAGCTAAAAACCTTTTCTTATCTTCTTAATTTTCAGTTCACAATGCATCACCTCTCACAAGCATGACTTATTAGCCCACTACTACCCACAACTACTTCCATTCTTATCCTCTATCAGAATTAAACCCAAACCTAATAGAGTTGAGGTTTAAGAAATAAGTTTAGTTAGAGTTAGTATTAAGATTTTACACCTTATGTTAGGGCTAGGGTTGACTCTAACCCAATCCCAAGTGTCCCAAGTTGCATCCATGCACTTGGGACGTATGCCATTTGCAAGAGGATTAATGGATGCTACTATTTAAAAAGTCTATATTTAAGCATATGATTGCCCTACAAAAGAGAAAGAGGCCAACTTTGTAACCCATTTTCCATTAAAGTTGCAGAAGAGATAGGTTATGAATTAAATGAGTGTTTTAAACAAATTATTAAAAGCAAGCAAGGTCCTAATAGTCATGCTATGACCAAATTAACTCAACTCAAAACCAATTTTCTAAATCCAGCTACATTTTGTAATTCAACCCACCTTTAGCTGCAAAAGAGGGATCTAATCCACTTTACTCAACCTAAGATGCATCGTAAAAAGGAAATGTAAATGATATTAATGATGCTAATATCACCTTAATAAATTCAAAATAAATAGAAATTAATGATCACAAATATATATAACAATGAAAAGATGTAAATTTATAATAATATATAAATAACTAATCAGTCCTTAAAAATAAATTTTCTTTTATTATCTTTCGTGATTTTTTTGGGGGAGTCAACTAATCAGCCTTGAAGAGGCAAATAAGCTATTTCATTAGTACTCTTGATTATTTTCATTAAAAAAATAAAAACAACTTAACTAGCCTACTCTAGTGTAACTTTTACGTTGCCCTTGTTTTTTTTTTTTAAAAAAAAAATGTTAAGACCACTCTAATTTTTTCAATAAAATTTAACTAACTATCGGTTGTAGTACGGCCAACGACTTTTCGGCTAAGTGCCTAAATGTCATTTAGATAAAATTTTCATTGAACCATAAAACTAGAAAATTGGAATTAAATCTGAGCTAATAATTTTTTTATACTTCTCATGAAACAAATTAAACATTCATATTTTCTAAAATATTTTTGTTACATAAATGAATGATTAATATAAAATTTTAAAATATTTTAATATTTAGATAAACCAGTATAAGTTATTCTTTCTATTGTATACATTGTCAAGTAATGTCATGTACGTATTCCTCTGAATAAAATAATTTAAAGTAAATTTTTTTAAAGAAGGACATTCATGTTGATGGTCGGGCTTGAATATTAGGAAAATATTATGGTGGACCTAAAATGAAAATAAAATAACATATGTAATAATTGCATAAGAAGTAAAATAGTAAGCCAAAAATATTTTCTTATTTAAAAAAATATATAATATTAATAATAGAGCTTAAATATCCATTAAAAATATCATCTAAATAAAATAATTATTAGGTAAAATAAGAAAAATATATTTTTTATAAGGCTATTCAATTATATCTTATCTAGCATATTATATATACACACATTTATAATTTTATCTTACATATTACTAACATGTGTCCTAAAAAATATAAAACTCATTCAATCTGTTATTATATTAATGATTGAAAATTATACTTTTAAAAAATTAAGGCAAATTAAGCCAGTGGATTTTTATTTAATTCGATTTAACTTTGATGTGAACATCTAACAAACGGATTAATTTCCCGTACGGGACGTCATGTCATGCCCGGATCATCCCCGCGCTCCCGACAAGCGCCGAGTCACAGCTGACACGCACGAGAGTAATGTGGCCAAATCTTGCTTTTGTAATCCCCCTCAGCGCCACGTCATACTGTCAGACTCTTTGACTTGAATTTCACACAACCCCAGAATACAAGTCACATCTGCCAACCCCCAGCGATGATACCGTACATATTGGTAGATGCGAGTACTACACATCCATCTCATTAGGAATCTAGTCCATCGGTTACTTTAGAAACGTTTTTTTTTTTTTTTTCATGCCATAAGAATAATTTGAACATTAGAATTCGAAGAATTCTTCTTCCATCTTATTTCATATTTTTATATTTTGAACCATTAAGATGCCTCCGTCCATTTCCATATCCGCAGGCGCTGCAAGGCTCTTATTTTATTTATAATCAAAATAAAACTATCAGCAAAGGACGATAAATGGATCCGACAGTGAATGGATGGAACGCTTTATCAAGTTATGCCCGCATTCAATCTTCGGGTGTATTTTGGATGCTTATGAGAGAGGATACATATTTTAATATTGAGGCGGCACCCTGGCCTCTTGAAGTACTCTGCTCTCTTCATCATTTCTTGAATTTTTTAATCATCCTTTCTTAAGCCTTCTTTGTTACAGCTTATCTTCGGGGCAAGCTTATCATGGATGTTTATCAGTTTCTTTTGTAAAAGCCTTGTGTATTTTAAGGGATTCTTTTCGACTTATAAAATTTTTATTTTCCAAAAATATCTCTAATAATCTTTTATAGTTTGGAAATCTGAAGTGCTTCAGCTGCCACAGGAAATTTCCGCGTGTCTAGCTCATTTTTTGGGCCTGCTGATCAGATGACCTGAACCGTCAATGCTTCAAGAGTTGCAAACATAGTGATACATGTAAAACACAAATAAGGAAGATCAATTGACAATCGATTGTCATTCTGAGATTATGTACGGTTTCCGAAATGTGATCTACGCCTCAGATCGCTCTCAAATATCAAAAAGTGGGCCCCATCTCACTGCGAGCTAAATTTTATACTTACGTCCCAAAGGAGGGGAAAAAAGGAGCGGGCCTGGTGTCTTCGCGCTGTAATTTACCACAATTTGCGGGCTATTCTTGCATTGGTCCCGATGCATGGACTTGGCAGTCTATAAATTGCCTCCAATTCGACCTCGTCGTCGGCACTTTCATTCTCATCGCAACTCTAGCGTCTCCTCTAATTCTCTTCAAGATGACGGTCATTGTTCCTGGTAAAACCAATTTTCTCTGGTTTTTTTTAATTTCCAGCCAAAATTTGTTTGAGAAGAACTTTATTTTTAAAAATAAAAAGAAATTGCGTTTGCAGAGCCCGTTCTCTCTGAGAACAACGACGACGTCTGCAAACAAGAGGATTCGAGGGAGGATGAGAATGACGCATCTTTAAATCTGGACGGAGGATTCATCGTTCCTGACAGCAATGCCTTTGGTCATTCTTTCAGGTGCGCTTCATTTGGATATATATATATATATATATATATATATATATATATAATTTGAATGGATGAGAATTAATGCGCTTAGTCTCTTCAAAATTTTGGAATAAGAATTTGTTTTTTGTTTTTTCAGGGACTATGAGAAGGAGAGTGATCGGAGAGAGGGCGTGGAAGAATTTTATATGAAAAATCACATCAACCAGACCTATGAATTCGTAAGTTTGTTCCCTTCTTGCCTCCCTAAAAAATCCGTGTCCTGGGCCCTTTTGGAAGTCTTTTTAGAAGTAAAGAGTACACGACACAACCATCCGTGCTGGCTGGGTTACCATACGGTTGACTGTGGACCTCTGATCCGTGCTTTCCTATCCATCGAGAATATGCCGAGAATATTTTTCTTTAAGATTAATAAATCGTCTCATCTAAGGCGAATGATGGTCGTGATTCCTTTGCATGGCTTCCAGTGGCTGCAAGCCACGAGGCGTATTTACGCTGAAGGTGTTCCGTCGCTTATTTTACTATTCTGCATTACCCCCCTTTTCGTGCGGAAAATGACGCTGCAGGACCTCGGATAAAAATTCGATATAAATAACAACAAATATACGTAATAATAATAATTAATAATAATTAAAAAAATATTACGCTAATCAATTATTTATACTCTCATTAGATAAATATTAAATTAATTAATCATTTATGCTTTCATTACTTTTATTTGGCCACCTGCACCAGGAAATTTTATGTGGGGATTTTTGGTAATGTTGTGACAAAGTCATGTAGTTCCGTACGGGTTTGGCGTTTTCTCCTCAAAACGATGCACGGATCCGGTATGTACAGCTGCCGATCTGATGTTGTTTCACTACCGGCAGTTTCTACGTCCACGTGCATCCAGCTAGGATTTCTACGCTAGAGCTAGCCGTGGGGCCCAACCCAAACAACAACGGGTGACCGCTTTCAATTTTAGATTAATTCAACTCTATATTGTATTTTAATTATATATTTTCTTGGTAATAAAAATGAGATATTCGAGTGAGTCGTGCAAGGAAATAATAAAAAATTAAATATTCAAGTGGGCGGTGGAAATCACTTTGGGATAATAACTGACTTATAGCATGTTATATATATATAATATTTATAGTAATAAAAAATTAATACTAAAAAAAGGTCCATATTAGGATTTTTATAATAAATATATAAATTTTAACATTATATATATATATATATCCTATATTATCCTTATTTGTCAAGGTTTAATATTAATGGCAACATTAAACGTATAATATCTTATTAATTTTTTGTTAAAGATTTTACCTTTTTATATCTATATTGGCACAAAAAAGCCAAGTTAAAATGGTAAAACAAGCATTCACGTTTTGGTCTTATACCATTATTGGGCTTTTCAATGAAGCATGTCCAGCCCTGCCCAACTCTTGGGCGTTTTCACCCACAAGCCCTGGATCTACGGACCCCTTCGAATATGAGAATGGTTTGTGCCTTCAGGAGGTAGTTGGGAAGAAGATGGCCTTAATGTTTTCTGCTTCTGAAACCAGAAAAAGAAAGCACCTAAATGCCTCGAAAACTCCTTAATTTTTTGCATTTACTAACACTAATATACTTGGAGTTCATTCGCAGTATCGTAGTTGATTGTGATAAAATCTTGTTGTTACATCAGCTCCTTTTTATCTTTAATGATGTATTTTGCACTTCCTGTCACTGTTATGTTAAAAGGCCAAGAAGAAGAAAGAGGAGTATGGCAAACTGGAAAAGGCTGTTATGAGCATCTGGGAATGCTGTGAGCTTCTGAATGAATATGTTGATGAGAGTGATCCCGATCTGGACGAGCCTCAAATTGAACATCTTCTCCAGACAGCGGAAGCCATTAGAAGAGATTATCCGGATCAGGATTGGCTGCACCTCACTGCCCTTATCCATGGTAAAATTTCATATGCTCATCTAGCTGTGTATTTGTGAGTTCTATGTGCATATCATTTTAGAGCATTTCATGGCGTTTATATCACATAGGCATACTAGTGTGTAGCATGGCGTTTTAATGAAACATGGCATTTGTATGGTAGTGCTCAGCCACTCTACTTTTGCAGATTTGGGCAAAGTCCTTTTGCACCCTTCATTTGGTGAGGAGCCACAATGGTGTGTTGTAGGTAAGCAACAGCACTTGCAAGGGCTTACGGACCCATAAACATTTCCCCTATTTTCTTTATTGATCAAATGTTGATTAAAGTGTGTTCTTTTTAGGTGATACTTTTCCTCTTGGCTGTGCATTTGATGAATCCATAGTTCATCACCAGGTATACAGAGAGAAGTTCCATCTTGGACTCCCTGCTTTCTCCCTACCTGTTAGCTACAATTGACCAAAGCACTAACCACATTTTTTGATGCTGCAGTATTTCAAAGAAAACCCAGACTCCAAAAACCCTGCTTTCAATACCAAGCTGGGGATCTACTCGGAGAACTGCGGTCTCGATGAAGTCACCATGTCTTGGGGCCATGATGAGTACATGTACCAGGTATGCCCTGTTTCTAGATCGCCCAGTATTCGGCTCTTCCTCTCCATGCTGACAATACTTCTCCCTTGACAGGTGGCCAAGGGAAACCATACGACTCTTCCTCCAACTGCTCTGTTTATCATAAGATTCCATTCCTTTTATGGTATTTCTCAGTCAGTTGTTGATTGTGGCTGTTTTTTTGAGACTTTCTTACACTGATGGCGCATTACTCTGAACAGCTATGCACAGATTTGGGGCGTACAAGTATCTCATGAATGAGGAGGACAAGGAGATGCTGAATTGGCTTCTTGTCTTCAAGTGAGTCAATCATATCATTTATGACTATATAAAATCTATTTTAACCATCAATCATATCATCAATGACCATATAAAATCTATTTTAATCATCAATCATATCATCTCCTATTTAGCTGGGAATCCATAACCACCTTTGGAATGTCTCTTAAAGTCAAATTTTCCTGATCATGAGGGTGTCAATATTGATGTGGTGCAGCAAGTATGATCTTTATAGCAAGAGCAAGGTGAGGATAGACCAAGAAAAGGTGAAGCCCTACTATATGTCTCTAATCGAGAAGGTATGTTTTACCAACCTTTGCCATCTGATTTACCATTGCATTTCTTTTCTGACATGCATTTCATTGTATTTTTGTTGTTTGTGGACAGTACTTTCCGCCCAAGCTGAGATGGTGAATGAATGATAAAGAGGCGAACTATGGTGCAGTTTGTATCAAGAGTTTTTACTTGTGGTGTTGTGTGGTGTGGTTTTTATCTTAATATACCAATAAAGAGTTTCCAGGAAATCATTTTCTACATGTTGATGGATGGCATTCTAGTTGTTTCAAAATATGTAGCCCAATTACTTCCCCTCTTTTGCACCGTACTGCTCCGTTCCAGGCTATTTTATCTAACAGAAGTTACCTCTTCCAAGCAAAAGGGGGAGATAGCGCTCCGAAAAAACATTCCTCCTTGCCATAAGAACATTGGTCAATGCCAAAGATCGCAAATTCGATGGCATCACCGATCCTTCCAAAGGGGGCTGGTTAAGGCCAAATTAATCATTTTATGATGTTGTCACTCTTTCCTCGTAAACAAAGAATGATTAATGCTAATTTAGTCTTCATGAGAAAGAAAGTGATTAAGGCCAATATAGTCATTCTAAGATGATATCACGATCTTTCAGAAGAGGAAAAGTCGTTAATCCCAATTTGAACATTTTATGACGATATTACTTTGCCTCCTCAGAGGAAGAGTAGTCGATGCTAAATAGTCACTTTATGACATTATCACCAAATGAAGGTAATTAATCTCAATGTTATTAACGCTCGATTCCCTAATGTGTGGGGACCCCACATTTCCTCCTCTGTGTGGGGTTCAAGATTAACTAATGAAAAAGGCGGGCATAGCAGTGGGGAGCCCATGTTGATGGATTTGTGAAAATAAGAATGGTTGTTCTTGTGGGGACGACTGTGACCCACGTTCATTGAAAAAATATGACATGGATTTGTATGTACATGTGACCATATGTTCATTTTTATATGTTTAAGTATAACTTTAAAAATCAACAAATAAAAATAAACAATATAAATATTTTTTATATAATAAAACGTCATGTCAGGCTCAGATGAAGAGTTTGTATAGAAAATCTTAATACAACCAATTGCATAGAAATATTTTCCATTATTCATGTGTATATTGCCTTCACACGATGATTTTATTCTATCCAAAAGAACCTAAAACTTAAAAACTATATTCATGTCTTCAAACAAAGATGCGTTTTTTCTTCTTTGCATCGTCCTATCATATATTAATAAATAGAAACCATCAATGGAATGGAAGAAAGAAACTCACAATGAAAATATTCATGCCTTTTTTCATATCACGTAGTTACAAGTTATTTCTTTGTGTGAAGAATTAGGCAAATGCGATAGCCAACAAACTACAATACAATACACAAATTTACATAGAAAATTCCTTGAACGGGGAAATACCACGAGCAGAGGAGAAGAATTTCACTATATCAAAGATTGAGTATAATTAAGAGAGGAGAAAGAGAAAGATTACAACAAAAGAGATATCTTCAAAGATGCTAAGCCCTTTTAATCTCTCTATAAGAATAATATATATTTATAGAAAATCTTAGTCCCTTCAAAATCTCATGTGTATGTGGATTTTTCTCAAATAGCTTTGAGCAAAAATTTCCAAAATTCATAAATATGCAAAACTATCAAAAATTCACCTATGCGGATTTTGTTGCTGATGCTACCGGCTCCCTGACTATTGCCGCCTTGTAAAATCATCTGGTGCCGCCATCGCTGGATTTGGCGTTGCTATCACCACAGATCTCCATGAAAAATTTATGCTTGTCATGCCACAAGATTGTCGAACTGACCAAAACAGAATTTGGGTCATTATATCCTAATACTCTGGCAGTTACTAAGCTACAAGTAGAATACCTTGCTGACTAAGTAAGATCCAACAAAGAAAATCCTATATTTGAGTAGACATGGAGTTTAAAATTGCAAAACCCAAGCAATTTGTCAGAGACTTGGATGATTCCTCAGATTGACGAGAGGAAAAAAAGAAAATCCATGAATTTAAATTTGGGGTGTCTTGGGCTCCAAAAATATGCAGAAGTCACCCATCTACACCATCCTGGTTGATCCACAACCCACTTGAACAGAGTCCTATTTGGTTTTGGGACCACATTCTAAAAGCATGCTTTCAATATATCTGAGCTTTTAGAACTTCAATTCAAAGTATTCCTTCCTTGCTCCAGCCATTTTCTTCACATTCCTTTCTACAAAAATCCACTATCATTCCAAACCTGGATCAGACCTCCAGTCACACCATCCTCAGAACATGTCATCTTCCACTGAAATCCCAATCGATACAACCTACCCACATTCTCCAAGGCCTCCAACAAACACAACCAGAACAAAACACCCTCGCACCCGCTACTACGTGCGCCGTGTCAAGGAAAGCCTCACCACCCGGGTCTCCAAATTCCTTTGCTCCTGTTTCCTGGGCCTACTATTCATCGTGGGACTCATTGCCTTCATCTTGTGGCTCAGCCTCAGGCCTCACCGTCCAAGATTCTACGTCAACAACTTCTCTGCGTCAGGCCTCAATGCAGAAAATGGCTTCCAAAATGCCGTTATCACCTTCAATGCGTCGATTCGGAATCCAAACCAGAATGTGGCCATTTACTACGACGCAGTGGATGGCACAGTATTCTACCAGGATAAACGAATTGGCGCTACTCCATTGCTCCGTCCCTTCTATCAGCCACCAAAGACCACGACTGTTGCCAACGGCACTTTGGCTGGTGCATCGCTGCTAGTTGCTGATGAGAGCTGGAGGCAGCACATTGCCAACGGGACGGTTGTGTTTCGATTGGAGTTCACGTCGAGCATTCGGTTCAAGGTGGCCAGTTGGGTGAGTAACAGACATCGGATGGACTCCAGCTGCGATGTCTCCGTTGGACCGGATGGGCAGTTATTGGCCACATCTGTGGGCAGGAAATGTGGGCTTTATTTCTACTAGACGCAGAGGGGGGCCTGATTTTGTGCCCCAACTGCTGAGTTCGTGTGAGACCCAAGATGTGGATGGTCCGGATTGATCCACCTGAAGGCGGTTCTTTTCATTTTGCTTCTTTCTTCTAATTGACTTTTTCTCATTTGGGTGCCTTTTATCTATCATTTTCCCTCTTGTGATTGTACTTGGTGAAGTTTTGTTGGATTGTATCAAGTAGCTTTATCAACGTGTATACTTTGTAAATGTGGGTGATTGATGTGTGGCTTACAGACAAAACAATCAACAGGTATTAATCAAGTGATTAGTGGGACAAAAAGCATAGCAAGGAGTGACTCAATGTGCCGGTGCTCATTTTGATTGTTATGAGCTAGTAATTAACCACTCACAAAAAAAGGAACTCCACGGTTGTGTTTGATATTCATGTTGAAAATCATGAAAGCAGTGGTTTAAAAATCAGAGCAGAGAAGACGGTCTAAATGGGCCGATTGCAGATAGCTAGGATGCAATCTGGTTCAGTCCTGTCACGATTGGGTTCAATCATTCATTTTCAAATTGTATTTTAATAACATCAATGAAGTAGAAAATAAAATGAACTTAAGGAGTATAGTTTAACAATCAAAGAAGCGTATTTTCAAATCGAGGTCTATAATGGGATATTCATTAAACATGAAATAAAATAGTTTGCGTTTGTAACTACATGTGAACGCAAATTAGTAGTGAGTGTGTACGGGGCAGTGGTTGAATGAAAGGGAATAGTGGGACCTTATTCAATAATGAAACTAAAATCCTTAACATTTTTTAAATTTTATATAACTAATTTGTAAAAAATAATAATATTTATAGTAAGTTTTTGCTTTTCAGTGAATAACGTCTTAAAATTTTGTCCTATTTTTGTATAACTATTTAAATTTATATTGAATTAATAGATTGATCATCTTTATAAAGTATAAGATATTAAAAAATTACTATATCAAATTTATGACCAAAAAGATTATTCAAATTCATTAATTTCACATCAATTATAGTAGTCATTTGGAATTAAATATTTTAATATAATTTAATCCTTCCATGGGTATATCATGAAAAACTAGCACTTTTAAATCTTTATTCATTTAAAAAGAAGAAAATATAATAAATTAAAATAATAAGACTTATTCTAAAAATAAATCTATTAATAATTGTATTTTTTGCTTCTTAATTAATTTAAATAAAAAATATTTTTAAAATAAAAATAATTATATTATAATTACATATTTTTTCTTTTCAACTAATTTAGATAAATATTATTATCTATGTTAATTTTATTTTCTATTTTTAAACAACTAAAAATCTGATATCACTTTTTTTTCACATGTGCCCAAGTGAAGTTTAAATCGTACTAAAAATTTTAATTTAAATAATTACTACGATTTATATGAAATTAACGGATTTGAGAAACCTGATAAAGAATTAAAAAAAAAAAACTTAAAGATAGGGGAAGATACGTTTCCTTGCAGTAAATAATATCGTACACAATTGGTAATGACGAGGCGTCCTTCAATGTTAAATCAGGGGATCTCGAGTCGAAGGATGAGATACTTGCCCCATGGCAAGGCACCCAAATTTTCAGTTTTCAAATTCTCAAATGCTGTCAAACTTGGGGTGAGTTTCCACTCCAGCATCATCAATTTCCCCATTAGAGGCTACATGATTTACATTTAAAAAAAATTTCCAGAGAATCAGAATTCAAATTCAGCCACTGTACGTTCTTGCAATATAAAATTCTCGACCCCAAAATACAATCCCTTGTAAAATAAGTTCAGACCTGACTCATACGGAGAGAATTTAAGATTTGACGCTGTAGGCATCATCTCCTCAAATTTGTTGGATGTGCTTGCAATTCTAACTATAGTTAGACTGAAAACCGCTGGGATATGCGCTGAATGTAAAGGTGAGGGGGCATGTGAAAAGGGATGGAATAACTATGCAATGTCACCATGCAAGCAAAGTAGTAGAATGAAAACAAGCAAAGAATCTACTTATTCATGTTCAATTCCTCGACTTTAGAAGATGCTTCCGCATGCCCATCACAAAGCCACAAGCCACCTGTCCGCATGCCATTTCTCCAACACCAACCACTCACCTTGTCAAACTCCTCTGTAGAATACGTGGTCCAATAACAACCTCATCTAACTTGAAATTAATTGTGCTCCAACACATATGTACCAATGATCGAGTAAGAGGGTCCTCCCTGCAAAGAGTGATAAGCTGGATCGAGCTCTATACTCAATTAGCGCCTAAAATCAACGCAACTGACTCAGAACAAAATGGAAGAAGACAGGAAACGCTCACAAGATGCATGGGCCGACTGGCCTTTATATGTCTTTACCCCACATCTCATTCACACTTGGGAATTTCGATTACACATTCAATTCGGCAGGGCTAATTCCAGCCTACCCAATTAAGATAAAAGCTCCCATAGTAGCCAGTAGGCTGGGGGTGATCCTTACCTTACATGCGTAACCCAAAACCACCCATCCATGCATCTATTCCACTTCTCCGGGTGCAGATTACGTAGGCATGTGTGCAGGTATAAACTAGAAAAGAGCTATGCATAATTCGTGAAACTCAAGGCAAGGCGAACTTAGATATTCTTTGAATCGAAAGCTAAAATCACCAATCTCTTTCCCTGTAACAACGTTTGTCCCTCTCTCTCTCTCTCTCTCTCTCTCTCTCTCTCCACTCAAAGCCACCTCCCACCAGAAATTTTCAAAAGAACCACGTACAGAAGGAAAAACCACGGATGATATATCAGAAGAATGTCGGAATCACGAGGCTTCTATCTATGGTTAACCCAAGTCGTAGTATTGTTGGGCCTAATAGCCCTCTTCACGTGGATCAGCTTACTTCCCAAACGCCCCAATTACACCATCGTTAACCTCTACGTCCCTTCATTGGACAACCGGAAGAGCCCCATGCCTGTCAATGACACCAGCACGAATAGCACCGTTGACTTCTTCCTTGAAATCTCGAATCCAAACAAAGACAGTGGCATCTACTACGACGACACAATAGTCACGTTGTATTTTGGCGACGACAACGTGGGAACAATGGTCATCTCCTCCTTCTATCAGGGCTACGGTAAGACAGCCCAGCACCAGACGAGTCTATATACCAACAGGCCGCTGTCAAAAGGGCCTTCGAATGGGAAGACGGACATGAAGTTGCAGACGGCGACGAAAATCCGTTACAAGACATGGGGTGTGAAGAGCAAGCATCATGGCGTTAACATGCAAGGGAATGTTCGGATTGGATCAGACGGAAAGATTTTTGGGAAAAAGAAGAAGATAAAGCTCCACCGCACTCGCAAGAAATGGAGATTACACTGAATGCAGGGTTCGAGTTGTATTTTAAATATTGGCGTTATTTGGCATGGATTCATCCACCTTGGCTCGCCAATAAGCTGTTTAATTACCTGGATTCTTCGTCATTCTTAGCTTCCGAACAATCGGGAAGAATGCTCTAGCTTTTAGGATTCTTAATTCTCATGTTGTCGTTGTAGTCTTACCGTGGTTCGGATGATTTAGTGTTGGAATCAGTTTATTGGGGATCAAGGCTTTTGTTCATGCAGCGTTTTTTTCTTGTTGGGTTTGAGTATCTTATATTTTGCAAGCCCTGTTGAGATTTTGCAAGTAAAATTTGCTCCATTGTTGCATAAGTCTTTATGCTAGAATTCCATTCCAGTTGAGGTGGCATATGTTCATGTAGCTATTTTTTCTCGTTGGTTTGAACATTGAATATTTTGCAAGGTGAAGAAAACCAATTATCTCTAAGGGCAGCCATGCCACCTAATCGTTGCATTTTCAGCTGGGCTTAAGTAGCATCGCTGTTCACAACTAGAAATTGGAGCCCTTAACTTGTGAGCAATCACTACTTTGCTGCAGTAATTAATAAATGTTTTGAAGTGGACTCATAGTCAATGTGGGCCGTTGATTTCTCTGCTCCACAGACTATCCATGATGAGGCCATGTGCTGCCATTCGTTAATGATAAACAAACCATTTATTTCAACTACAACACTCACTCTGTAGCAATCAAATAGTCCAAAGATTTAGCCACCGTGGGATTCAAATTTCTAATTAAAAGAGGAGGGAGCCCGCTGTCTACCAGCATACATCATTTCCAGTCCATCAAATCCTTCTTAATTTTCATATATCAATGGCACAAGAATTTAGACCAGTGTGACGTCATAGCTATTTTTAATAATTTTACTTTTTTTAATTATTATTTATATATTTAATCATCATCTTATATCATATCACACACACAC
>JAYJMB010048965.1:18563-29844 GCA_036873735.1 Pouteria campechiana
CTATTTTTAATAATTTTACTTTTTTTAATTATTATTTATATATTTAATCATCATCTTATATCATATCACACACACACGTGTGTGTGCATGTGTGTGTGTGTGTATATATATATATATATATATATTTGTACTCTTTTATTTTATTTTTTTCGGGCACCTCATCGCATTTCGTGAATATTGAAATCTGTTTTTATATAATTCGGTGGGATGAATAGAATGGGTTGGAAATGATGTGAGTAGAGTAATATAGAAATAATGTCAGTGATAAATTAAATAAAGTTAAAAAAGGTTGACAGATAAAAATAAAAATAAAAATAAAAATAATGATGAAAAAATAAAATTAACCATCGGAATATTCTTTTTTAGTAAAGAAAACATTTACAACTAATAATTTAGATTTTGTTGCTAACATTATTTTGCAATAAAAATCTTTATTATGCATTTAAATATCATTGCTCAAAACTAAACATTTTTGTAGTGATTCATAGAGAGAATATATGCCGAATAAAGCCTTGGAAAATGGGTTTTATACGGAATCCAATTTCATGCACTTAATATACTTTGTTATTCTTTTTTTCTCAACCCCTGTAGTGTTGGGATCTATTTTTATTATATTATTAAATTTTAAATTTGGATTGTTTAGGACCTTATTGTTTGGGATGGGTTCAAATTTTATATGGTTAAATTTAAGTTTGGGTTAAGCTTCAGGTTGAGTTTTATGTTATTTATGAATTTTAATTCAAAATTTATTATAATTCATATTTTATTTTTAAGTAAAATTATAAAATATTAAATTTTAATTAATTAAAATGGCATGTAATTAAAAAATGATGTCAAAATATCTCCAATATATATATAATAAAGTAGATAAATCAAATGATATATTGTCAATTAATAACTTCATAAATATTCTAAGAACACAACAAATTTCATGAAATTTTTATTTAAAAACTAAATTTGAAAAGTAATATTTACATAAACAATATTCAAGAGTATTAAAGACAAACATAAAGACATATTGATGCTATATTCTTTTTAAAAATCACATTTAAGCATAACCCTAATATTATTTAAAATCAGGTCATATTTAACCCAGTTTGAAAAACTTGGGTTTTAAAAACGCCTACCCTAACACTTTTTTTTTAATTGGGTTTAAGCTAGTTTAGGTTGACCCAACCCAAGTTATTTTATTTTATTTGACAAGTTGCAGGGAGTTAATAGAGTTAAAAAGAAAAGGAAGACTTTTGTAAATTTTATTTGCTTGTAGATGTTAATGTAATTTTGGTATTTCATCGCATCATTATCTTTGGTTGCAATAAGCATGATTCAAATGTTTTTGTGGTAGTTCATAGTTATGTAGCATCTCACCGATCAATACTGGATAAAATCAGCACTACTTATTAGTCAACTGATCATATCCCCATAATCACAAAATTGACTAAATGAATGAGAATTACACAAGCACAAACCACATTGCTACAACCATACCATGACCAAAATCCATAATATATACACATCATGTAAATATATGACTGAATAGAGTATATCATATTTTAATAGCATAGTCTCCCATCAAAATTACTAATAACAACACTTCCTACATATTACAATAAACATTATGATCATACACATTTTATACATCTATAAGATTCATATATATATATATCAAAATGAAATGATACAATTATCTAAACTGCATCAATTCTCCCTATTTGAAATTCAAATCCTAAATTGGGTTCCCTCTGGTAAACTTGTTAAGATTTGAAAACAAGATAAACTGAGTAACTTAGTAAGTAGGTAAGTAAAAGCAAAAGATGACTTCCCTTGGTCACACTTGAACCATCACTTATCTACCTATTGGATAATCACATCAAACATAATTATAAAATTTACACTAGGTCTTACATAAATCACAGTCATCAGCTAAATCTAACCATTGAGCAATCCCATGACCATACTCGACCTAAAATCATGTCTATGAATCTCGAGCTACTACATATCCCCACACAAGCAACAATTATATGGCATGAACAGGCACTCTCAAATCATATAATAAATGTAAATCTAGATATGAACATACCACATGTTTGCTTAATTGAATCCCTTATTACTTAGATCTTGTGCATCTCATACATATGCCATATATTTGTCCGACTAAACCCCTTATTACTCAGGTCATGTGTATTTCATAATATCTAGCCATTTAGACTTATCTCTTGGTCATACAGGTTGTGCAAACTGTTCCATTATTATCATCATGATCATATGCACATCTCATTCACTCATGTCATCTTACATGATGCATACTAAATATCATGTCATGTATCATCTATCACATGTAGCCCAAGACCTATCTCATGCATCGTGTAACATTACTAATATATACAAGTGTATTTTCAATACTTTAATATATTATGCATGTTTTAGATTCACCCAACAAGGTCCATAAATAAGACATATCCTTTACTTTGACATTCTATTAAACACATGTAGGGCAAAGTTCACAAAACCATAAATCACAACAGAAAATATGGAAAAACATGTAAAGTATACTCAGTATAACAAAGCCTCATTCGAATTATTCAAAATAAGAACTTAAAGCGTAAATCCAACACGAATTCAACATGGTCCAAATATAATGCATAAGAATCATGTAGATGAGAAAAAAAATTTGTGAGAGTTTAAAAAATAATTTTCTACTTACCCAAAATCCAAGAATTTAAGCTTCCACACTAAACTCTTGCCTCCCAATACTTTCGTACACCTTCCTACTTTCAAATATTTCAAATTTTAAGCAATATGAATTTTTTTTTTCAAAAATAGCTAGTCTTCTACAAGTAAAAAATGATTTAACTTTACTATTCAATATTTACTATCCACTATTCACTATATACTATTTATTATTCACTATTCACTATACATTATTTATCATTCATTATTTACTATTTACCATTTATTGTTCTTTATTTACTATTCACTATTCACATATACTTTTCATAGTCAAAAATATTGTGCATAAATACTATTTACAATTATTATTCAAAATCATTATTCAAGTGTACTGTTCATAATTATTATTTACAGCGTCTAAATTTTATTTTTATTTTTCATCCATAAAAGCATATATATTATATTCCCTGAATCTAAACCGTAGTATTCATTTTACATCATAAGAGATTCATTTCAAGATATATGAGTGATATTAAAATCTTCTAACTATATAAAAATGTAATAACATTTCTTTTTTAACGGATAGAAAATTTCATCAATTAAACCATGATTCTATATTTAAATGCTCCCAAGTTATCGTGATAGCATAATACATATACAATATAATTATTTACCAAATTAAATTGATAGAAAATCAAACAAAATCTACTTACCACAGTTCTTTCTTTCTTTTTTCTAGCTCTCTCTCCTTTTGTTATCCTCTCCCCGCTGCTCCCTTCTTGAAATTTATAAGCGGAATATTTCCGCTGCTAACTACCTAGTTAAATGCCGTTGCCAACCACTTGCCCCATAGTAAGGCATCACAAGTTATTTGAGATAAACGATCATATGAATGCAATTTTTGTGCGTGAATGATAGTCCAAAGGGTCCCCAGCCTAGCTCTTCAAATGGGCTGAATTAGAACTACTATGCTTTACACTTTGAAGCACACATCCAAAACGTTGACACAGTCATTGCCCTGCATCAAATTTTTATTTATTCCCCCTACCTTAAAATTAACAATCCACGATAAGAGATCCCAGAGAGAGCTTTGCTCGCCTGGAAAACTCACAGTCAAAAAATGTTCTTGTCTCTCTCATGCGTCGTCGCTAAAAATGAGCAGGCAATAAGGATGTATGGACCGGGACAACCAGTCAACATTTTGGTTCTCACGTTCTCCATGGACGCTCAAAAGTCCTTCACACGGTGAAAACGGATATCCATGTATGCAGCGTCAAGTAGAAATCCTCGGTGGCGTGTGGATTCCCACTACAGACTTTTGTATTAGGGTATATATTAGAATTACAGTGTATTATAATATGAGACAAAATAGCATGATAAGTAATGTATAATTGGGTGTGTATTTAAAAAAAATAGATGAATGATTCAAGGAATGTTGTAAATGATTAAAAAGCATAAAATATAAAAAAATAAATAATTTAAAAGCAAAGAATATACAAGAATAGATGATTGAAAAAATAAAAATAAAAATAAAAAATAAAGATTACGACAAAAAGAAGAGTGTAGCATGTGATGAAAATATCTTGTTTAGAATACAAAGTATAGTATAATCCAAGGCGCACACTCTAACTTAGAGTTGGTGTGTGGTGAACTCAAACACACTTGTAATTTACTCAACTCAAAACTAAAATTCTATTATAAATAATTGAAAACAAAAATTTATTATAAATAGTTGTAACCAAAATTTAAATTTAAGTGGCTATAAAAGGAAAAAAATGATAAAAAAATATTTTTATATAAACTTATGCACATAAGTATTATATTATTCCATTTTATTTAAATACCTATATGTAAAATTTTCTATCTAATTTGTAGATTTGCTTAAAATATAAGTTATACTTTACTTAAAATAAAGTTGTATATTTATTGATGGTTTAAATTCTCTCTTTACATATTAATCCATTTAACTTAAATATAAAAGTAATGGTTATGATTTCCCCATAAATACTTTAATATACAAATAAAAATAAAATTATAATTATAATTTATATTTTAGTTATACTTGTTGTATGCGCATGTAATGTCAAATTATTTTATAATTATTTATAGCGATTCTTTGGGTATTAAGCATTTTAATTAGTTTATTTGAGCTAAAATATAGAATCCCCAAAACTAAATTTATTATTCTATTATAAATAATTATAACTAAAATTTAAATTTAGAGGAGATACAAAAATGAAACAAATGCTAAGCATATTCTCGAAAAACCTTGTTCATATGAGTATTACATTATTCTATTTTATTTAGATATTAATGTCTAAAACTTTATGCACACCATTTATATATGGGTAATTATTCAATGTACCAAGTACATTATATCCCGTTTTTTGTTTTTTTCCTGAATATAATATTTTTGTGTAAAATTATAAGAGTATCTAAAAGTAAATTTTAAAATATTGAAACATATATTTATTTTTAATTCAAATAATTTATTTTAAGTGTGATAGTTGATTTAGATCTTACAAAAATATTATAGTTTGGAAAAAACAACAGGCTTTGTGGTATACTTGGGTATATTAAATAATTGTGTTTATGTATATTTAGGTTGAAATTACTATATTATAGTTTTAAATTTCAATAAGTCTAATAATTTAAACTTAATTATAATTATTTATAATGGATTTTTTATATTTTCTGCATTTTAAGTCGAATAAACCACCGAATCAGCGTTGGATTGTGCGTATTTTAAAAGTCGAGTTAAAGTACCGAGGATTTTTAATTAACGCGGTTTGCAAGGGATTAAACCGCGTACCTGAACTCCGGCTTTAAAAATCCAAAATCCACATGCTGCATCCCCATCCAGCATCGTCGGGTTGACCCGTGTTGCCGGTCGTCCGATCGAAGTCGCACACAGCGAGCCGGTGAGATGGGAAACCAACCAAATCCTGCAACGTGGCGGCATATCTCACTCTGAAGCAAGCAATTACTCTTTTGGAAAAGCTCTGCCTAGTGTTTGGTATTGCAGGGGCATAACTGTCACTGAAAACCCAAGACGCGCTTTCGTCCGCTTTTCGAAACTCCTGCTGCGCAGCTTCGCTTTAAGCTCGCTCCGATTCTCCAAAACCCTCTTTATTTTAATATACTCCTCTTCTTTCAATCTCTTGCCTATCCCCTCACTTTCCCAAACATGTGCGACTGCGGCGGTTGCTGCCGTTGGTGCACGGGATTCATCTTCACCCTCGGCCTCACCGCGCTGTTCATGTGGCTGAGTCTCCGGCCATCGGCCCCTACCCTCTCCTTCGAGAAATTTGACGTCCCTGCCCTCAACGAAGCCGCCATCTCCAATCTCTCCGCCAAAATACCCCCTTCCAACACCACCATCGCCTTCGATTTCAAGCTCCGAAACAACAACAAGGACAAGGGCGTTTACTACGACGACATCAACCTCGCTTTCTACCACGGCGTCAACCGCTCGGCCATAGGCAATTTCACGGTGACATCCTTTTACCAGGGTTTCAAGAAGACGGCTCACAGGAAGGAGGGTTTGACGGTGAAGGACAAGGCGTTCTGGGAGAATGCAACGAAGGCAGTTTCGGCGGAGAACAAGACGGTTTTCTGGGTGGGTTTGGAGACGCGCGTGAGGTATAAGATCGTGGGATTTAAGACCAACCGGCACCGGCTCCGGCTCCATGCAGAGGTGGACGTCAACGAGAAGGGCGAGAAGTCAAAGCACAAGGGTGTAAAGTTTCGCTCCAGTGCGCCGAGCCATCGCGCGCGCGTGGAACTGCTGGGGGTTGCGTTGCTGCTGCTGCTGCTACTGCAGCTCTGGTAGCCGTGGGACTGGCGATGTGCGCTGGCGCACGTGCGATACCTTAGCGGATGATTGGTTGGAGAGTCGGATTGGAGGAAGTTGGCCAATGGCGTGTAGGTCATGTCGATTTATTTTATTTTAATTTTTTACACGGGTGGTCAGGGCCGGCCTGGTTCTTGGGACTTAGCCTGAGTTGCAGGCAGGTACTTCTGTAACCCGAGTTTGATTTTAATTGCGCTAATCATCCGCATAATTTTATGCTTTATTGGATAGCTCCATTTAATTGGGTTTGCATTTCCTGTTGTACGCATGAAATTGACACTGACGGAATACTTTCATCGACCAAAGATTTTTTTGGTTATCAAGTTAGACACTGGATCGGTGACATTCGGAATCAAATGTCGACGATTATATTAGGATTTAGGAAGGTATTAGATTGGAAAAAGGAAACATATTTTGGATTTTATCTCCATAGTAAGTGCTGTTTAGATTAGTGGTACTGAAAAAGATAACTATGGCATCACCTTGTGTGCAAAACCGCAAGCGACCATCCTTCCTGTATAAATGTGAGTCAGGTGAATTAGTTGCATGAAAAGTTAAGTATTGTTAGGGATTTACAGCACCAATACCTAGTTCGTCGGACTATGCCATGCCATGTAGGATCCTCACTTTTAGTCCTATGCGCATAAGACTATTAATAAATCATACTATGGAGCCCATCTCCTGGTAAGATTTTACGATTTTACAATCATTATGCATCTAGGCTATGCACCCATACTCAATTATAAATATACCTAGGTATATGCCTTGATACACAAGCTCTCGCTACCATCCCATCATCTCCAATACTTCCATACTAACATGAGCGTCAGAGTATTTACGCCAAGAACACCCCTGGCATCCTTTGATCTTCTTGTTCTAACTTTACAGGATTCGAAGGAGGATCTTTTTGAGAGCCACATCAACATTCCGTTTGGGGATGACCCAAACATTGGCGTCGTTTGTGGGAACATTTTCAGCTAAGTCCAAAATGTCTAATGACATTCAAGGCCACACGAATGTTCCCTCTCTCCCTATTGTCATCACCAATATGCCTTCCTCCTCCAACCAAAATGGTGACACTATATTACCTACAGATTTGCTAGGCTAATCTGATCCATCAAATCAACAAGCGATGCAACAAATGATGCAAGGTATGATGCAATAGATGATGCAATAATTCATGCAAGAAGAAAACAATCCTACGGACAAAGTTCCTCCTCAGCCATTCCCCCCCTCAGGTGGATCCGATCGATTCAAAAATTACACAGCGAAAGGTTTCACGCCAACCGCTCCCAGTCCTCGAACTGCCCTGGTCCCAAGACTACTACTGGCCAACTTTCCCCCCACGACACAATCGACAAATCCTGTGATCTGTCACGCTCTGGGGGGGGACTAGTAGAGTAAGATGCATGTGACCGTTAAGTCAAGGTAGTCAACAATGTCCCAAAGTGGACCCAAAGACAGAAAACCTATATGTAAGAAAGGGAAACTCCATCTCACCCTGAGTTGAAGAGGCTCCCTGAAGACCGCACAATGAAGTATGAAAAGAGGATCCCCCTAGATATATACGGAGAGGCTACACGCGAAACACTCTCCTTTCATCTAGGAGATCTTGGAGGAGCCAGTTCCAAAATGCTTCAAGATGTCATCCTTGGAAGCGTACAACGGTACCAAGGACCCAGACGACCACCTCGCCAGGTACGATGGGTAGATGACCCTGGTAGAAGTCTCAGATGTCATCAAGTACTACGCTTTTCCCCCAACACTCAAGGGAACGACACTATCATAGTACCATATGTTAACTCCAGAATCAATTAGCTCTTTCGACAACTTAGAGGAGTGATTCCGAAAGTGCTTCATCGGCCAGTGAAAATAAAGGAGAACTGTTGGGTGATTGTTGTCAATTAAGCAAAAAGAGAATGAGACCCCCTGTGAATACGTTAATAAGTTCAACTACCACTATCTTGACATAAAGAGGTTGGACCATAACGTCGTGCTGGAAGTACTGTAAGATGGCATCTCGAATACCAACGTGAGGTGTCAACTTCATCTATGGCCCCCCAAAGATTACTCAGAGCTCTTGGAGGCCATTAACAGACACATCGAAGTAGTTGAAAACACAAGGCGGGGATGGAGCCGCTCTCACCCAAGGTGTTGGGATGATTGCCCTTCCTCGAAATGTTGAGACGATTGCTATCCCCCCAAGCGTCAAGCCATCCGCTTCCCCTTAGGTGTCGGGACAACCACTCTCCTCCAGAGCATCAGGATGACAGCAATTATGGATCCCCTCGGGATAGACCGTCAAGGGCTCCTGTGACCTCTCTCAATCACCTCGCTGCGCACGTACTCCATGAGATCCAAAAGCAAGAATACCGGATTAGTAATCCACCTACCATCAAAAGCAGACGGAGCCTGGACGTTAACAAATGCTACCTGTATTATAAAGACATTGGCCATGATACAGAGGAATATCGCATCCTAAAAAAGGAAATTGAGAAGCTCATAAAAGGCGGAAGATTACTACATTGCCTGATAGGTAACCCCCAGAGGACACCAAGTGGAGGAGAAGATTAACACCAAAATCAGGCAATTGCAAGGAGAGATGACAAAGACATCACAATAGAAGCGAATCAACCCGCAATGGGAATCATCAATATCATTACTAGCGGTCCCATAGCCAGACCGTTGATGTATTCGTCATATGTGAACTTAGTCAGGCAAAGTTCCAAGCGAAAGAGGAAAGAAGAGGATTTTTCAATTATCTTCTCCAAGGAAGATATAGCGAGTGGATCTAGTAGATAAGATGATGTAGTTATCATCGCCGCATTGATGTCAAACTTTTAGGTGAAAAGGATCATCGTGGACAGCGGCGCATCCGCAAACACTCTATTCTACCACTGCTTTGAAAAGATGCAGATTGCCAAGGAGACATTGGAGGCAACAGAGGGGCCACTAATAGGCTTCACCGGAGATAGGGTATTCCTAGAAGGCGTCATCACTCTCCCCTCCACAATAGGAGATAACCCCAAAAGGACCACTAAACCCTTGAATTTCATAGTAGTAAATGTACCATCAATGTATACGTTATCCTGGAACATTTGGGCCTCAACAAAATGAAGGTAGTGGTATCTACATACCACCTAGCTATCAAGTTCCTTGCATCTGGCGAAGTTGGTACAGCTAGAGAAGATCAAAAGATCGCTCAAGAATGTTATGAAATATTACTGAAAGAAAAGGTATCGCTGAATATGCAAATCGATACCATGGATACCAGGGACAAGCAACAAATCACCAGGAGTAAGCCAATGGAACTTCTAAAGACGATTCCACTTGTTCTCAGCTCCATAGAAAAAATGGTCCAAATTGAATACACCCTTAAAGCCCCACTCCGCCAAGAGTTAATAGATCTGCTAAGAAGGAACGCCGACGTGTTTGCCTGGGAATCTCCGTATATGCCTGGATTGGATCCGTCAATCATCTCACATAAGTCGGCCGTTGACGACGTTCATAAACCAATTAGGCAAAAAAAGAGACTATTTTAACTAGAAAAGAAAGAAGTCATTACGGCAGAGGTAGATAAATTGCATAAAGCCGGATTCATCAGACCAGTACAATACCCCGAATAGCTGGCTAATGTAGTTACGGTGAGGAAAGCCACTGAAAAATGATGCATGTGCGTGGACTTTACCATGCTCAACAAGGCGTGCCCAAAGGATAGCTACCCCCTTCCCAATATCAACTAGCCGGTAGACTCTACCGCTGGCCACGAGTTGCTCACTTTTATAAACGCTTTCTCATGGTACCACCAAATCCAAATGCACGAGCCAGACCAAGAGAAGATCACCTTTATCACCGACGTCGGCACATTCTGCTACAAAGTGATGCCGTTCGGATTGAAAAATGCTGGGGGCTACTTATCAATTTAGCAAACTAATAAAGATCTTTCATTCTTCTTCCACAATTGAGTTTCCAGTCCCATTTCTGCCCGACTGGGAGGAGTTCTTGGTCTTGCTCCAGTCCGACCAAAAGGGGTTCCTAGTCCTACTATACTACGCCCTACTAAGAGGAGTTTCAAGTCTCGCTTTAGCCCAACTGGGAGGAGTTCTTGGTTCCACTCCAGCCCGACTGAGAGGAGTTCCTAGTCCCGGTATACTACGCCCAACCAGGATGAGTTCCCTTTCCTGCTTTGGCTCGACTGGGAGGAGTTCTCAGTCCAGCTCCGGGCCATCCGAGAGGAGTTCTTGGTCCCGTTATACTACGCCCGACCAAGAAGAGTTCTCGATCCTACTTCTGCCCAACTCGGAGGAGTTCTCAGTCTCGCTTTGACCCGATCGAGAGGAGTACCTAGTCTCGCTATATTACACCTGACTAGGAGGAGTTCTTAGTCCCGCTTTGGCCCGATCGAAAGGAATTCCTAGTCCCGCTATACTACGCTTGACCAAGAAAAGTTTTCGGTCCCGCTTTGGCCCGACCGAGAGGAGTTCCCAATCCTCCTCTAGCTCAATCGAGAGAAGTTCCTAGATTAGAAGACATACTTAACCCAAGGCAAAGGCCAATAACACCTCTACTCTATAAACAAAAATCTGACCTTCTGATCTAGCAAGCGCCCCCAACCCCCCTTCTATGGGCAAAAATCAAAAGGCACAAGTAAGAAAAATCTTCGGGATTATACTCACAGTTTACATATACAAAGACAAAAAATATTCTTTCATTTATGTACAGTTTTACAAATCATCCTCGTCTGGTTGTACATCATCA